>JAZHYW010051066.1:0-241019 GCA_037355805.1 Ixodes ricinus
TTGCTTTCAGCGACTGCATATCAGCATTTTGTCTGAGAGACAATAACGTTTTGAATTTTGAATGATAATGATCTCAATTTCAGTTAACAACTGCCCGCACCTCTTCATTCCCGCGGCAGAACTCTGGGAAAGCCAATCACCGCAATCTACGGAGAAAGTTTGGCAAATAAAGCGACGTTGGAAAACCACCACCAACTAATCAAATGCAAAACAGCAATCACCTGTTGGTAGGATATACGCGTGCAAAACAATGGCGGATACTGAGCGGACCTGCGTGGGCCGTTGCCGCAAAATCTCTGCGCTGACTCCATCGAGGAATTCCTCCGTGCTCTTCGTAGAACATACACGAGGCGACGCGTGTGGCCGCCGATTGCGTGGCAATCCTCAAGGGCAGTATAATAACTCCGTCCCGAGCACAATGGGACTCAAACGCCGACGCGGTCGTAATTCAAGTCGCCCAAGCGTCCCCGCAGCGGAAACATTCAGCCAGCAATTGAGGTGGCACCCTTCATAAATGCCGCTTGCGTACGATTTCTCCCGGTATACTTTTATTGCGGTCGCATATACGGTACTGTTAAATTCGTTCTGTTCTCATTCGACGTCGGCGGGTCATATGTTTATGTAAAAACCCGTGTGTCTTTATTAAAATACACACGCACACACACACACACACACACACACACACACACACACACACTATATATATATATATATATATATACTTAGGTGCTACCCAAAGAGCGAGTCAGCAAAACCCATGGTGACAAGCTAAGTATGCAGATATATAGATGCTCTGAGAGCACGTGGAGCGAAAGCTCACGCTCGAGAACCCAGGGATCCTGAGTTCAATCCCCAGCCGTGCCCATTTCGATCTCGATGAGCATCGTACACCGGCGTGCGGTCGTGTATTGCACTGCGTGATGCATCGTTAAAGACCCCATGGCTAGCGGTTGTAATGCACTGGCTAAATGGTTCATCTACAGCGGGTAACGATATCGCCATGTTCTGGCTGACTAAACTCCTGGGTCGCTCATTTCTTTGAGAGCGGCAGAATGTAGCAAAGTTCATCGAGGCGCCCGTGCAGCGCGTGAGGGGCGCGAGGAGCCCGCTGATTGAACGGCTTCGCCGATGACGTAGCACCCGTTTGTCCCTACATCCCTACGCCAAGCTAAAATTAATACTTCGCAGATTGTCCCTAGGAGACCTGTTGACGCTCCAAATCCCTCCAAAGTTTGTGTAAAAAAAAATGGTTAGAAACATCGCTTGTCGTAGTTGTCGCTGACGTCAAAGTGACGTTTCCGAACTTTGCAAGAGCCGTGGTTTCAGCTCGAAATCTTCGTTTCAGATCGAGGCGAAGTTAAACTTTGTCAGCATGGCGGTGCCGTATACGCTGCGGCCGAGCTTATCTCCCGCCACAGGTCGGCGTCGCTACCGAGACCCTTTCAAATCCCCGACGACGGGGAGTCGTTGTGCGTTGACTCTGCGACGAGCTTCGTTCGGCGCCCGGACTTCGAGGCGGCGGACAATCGCGTCTACCATGACCGTGGAACAACAAGTTCTCTGCGCGCTCCGGTTCTTGGGAACCGGTAGCTTTCAAGGCATGGTGGCGATTGACGAGCACCTGTCAGGTGCCCACGTGACTGTGAGCCAGGCTGTCAGAGTTTGTGCGGCTGCCACCTGTTGTTTTTACAGCGGAGCTGTTAAGGGCTAGGTTCCCCAGGATCGTGTCCGTGTATGTCGACACAAACCTACCTGGATAGCTACCGCCATCTATAAGCGACGGCGGCAAGCACACAACCAGTATGGTTTCCGCCGTCGCTCGTAGATGGCGGCAACCTTTCCAGCTATAATAGAAGAATGGATAGTTGGGCGCGTTGGTGGGAATTCATCGTAGAAAACAGCGCGAAAAACAGACGACGACGAAGAAGAAGCCACAGTGTATCGAGTACAGCTCCGCTGTACTCGATAGATACCAGTGATTCACAACATCATCCATAGTCACTCTTACTCCTTTCCTCGCTCCCTTTAATTTTTTTGAGAAACAGTTCTGCATCCCAGCAGAACAACTTCTCCCCCTTTTTTTGCCTTTACGACAACCCCCCCCCCTACAGCTCCGCTGGTCTTCCTTCTTCACGAGTGGAAAGGCTGAACGTTTTCTGTAATATCCAAAGAGGTACTACTAAACTGGTATATAATTCAAAATGTTGGAAAACAAACAAGAACCGGGGTAAATCTTGGGTAGGGTCGAGTCTCCCGGCAGCCGGCAGAACTATTTTCCCGAAATTCTACTGGCAGTCGTCACTCATTGGAGGTCAAATCAGTTCATCGAACGACGTGTCATCGACAGATCGTTTCATCGGCACGACGCGATGCATCACATGAAGGAGATTTTCTTCAGTTAGAGGTATATACACATTAAATATTTTCACACCTTCATACATGTAAGTGGGGTGTCCCATAACTAACACCCTAATAAGTGTAGCGATAGACCTTATGAAAAAAATATAAACCTCACACCCTTAAAAATGTGTGATTTTTTAAACACGTTTCTTAAAACGTGTGATAATGCACTACACATTTTTATAAAGATGTAAAACTACAATACCCCTTCTCGTAAAGGTGTAATTACCACAGTACGCTTCTTTTTTGGGGTGTACACAGTGGCCCGGGACCCAATAATATGACTGAACAAATAAATTACACAAACGAGTCGCCGAAACGGCACGTTGCTACTTGGCCAGTGTCGACGCAATTTAGGCCGAAAACCGGCTGCAATATTGGCCGGATGTACGGTTTTGCGCCTCGTCCCAACATCCGGCAAGTATGGGCGTACCGATGCAAATAAACGATTTATGTCTAATAGCACTGGTACCACTGATCTCTTATTAGGCTGGATCGCAGATAGAGGCCTGTATTGCTGGGGTCGAGCGGCACCACCGCCAGTCATCGCGTGACGAGCTAATGCATGCTATAGGAGAAACAGGAAAACTCAATTTTATTACGTTAGTAGGTTACTCTCGACCATGAAACTTCTATCGTGTTTTCCGCAAATAAGAGTTAATATTGTGGACAAGAATATTAAACGCGTTAGAATACCAATCTTTTTTAAATAAATGTTGCGTGGTTGAGGGTCGAGGGCGACTTTGTTGGGCGTTAACTGCGAGGTGCTTAATGAGACAAGGGTTACTGAGAGTTATTGTGGAGTCATTCGCTATCTCGGAGTCATCAGAGCTCAGCAAACGATAAGTTGGAAGGCCTTCACTGTGGACATTTGCATCGTTTTAACCGCGTGTACATAGTACTTCTGGTGAAAGCTTTTTCTTTGAACTGCTGTGAGGGCTTCCGTGACAAACTGAAACTCGGAGCGTGTTGTTCAGTCGCTGAACGTGTCATTTATTTAGCAACCGAAGCAAGTAACGTCGGTAAAGTCGATGGTGCTCCGGCCCATTATTTTTTTTTTAGATCGGTGTTTTAACGCTTGACGAATGTCTATTTGATCTCCAAGCATCCGATATAATGATCGCAGCACGTCATAAAATACTCGCCCTCGAGCACCGCGTAGTGGCTTCCTACTTTTGCGTGTTTCTCCCTTAGACTTGCGTGTATTGCCTGTTGTCAAGCAATGGCCGCCGGTGATGCCAATGACGGGCTCCCGATCCGCGATCCAGACTTGCACTGTGAGAGTTCTAATACATTCCACCCGCGGAGTGCTGCACGGAGAACCGGCCCCGGACGGACTTGCCGAATCCACCGAGTGCAGACTGATGCTGTCGCCGTAGATGTTGTAGAAAAGTACCAAACCGAAACTAGCGCCTTTTTGTTCGACGTGATGGGTGGGAATGCGAGAGTGCAGTCGCTGCCCTCGTTTATCTATAAACGTTGGTTGCTGCAAGGTGCAACTTATATTTGCGATGACTTCCAATTAAGCAACTCGGCTGTCAGAGATATCTACAGACGGCGTAAGTTTCCGAAACCAGCTGAATACAAAACAGCATACACTTGAAAAAATTGATGGCACTGTACGCGCAAGAGCTTGCTTCGTTTTAAGCGTGGTATTATGAGTGAACCACTGAAAGGATACGGCTTAAATCTAGTTCGTTGGAATATGTAGCAATACGTTTCGTAAGACTTTTTATTTCCCTGGTGAGGGCGTTGAGAACGAGAGCTTTCTCAAACAAAATATGACGGGGCAAGATAGCTGCCGTTCAAATAGGACTTTGCTCAAGCCTCGGGCAACGTCTCCATGTCTAGCTTTCCCGGACGCTGAGTGAATGCGTCACAGGTTGCTGCTGTGGGATCATTGTCGACAAATGTTCCATTTTTCACCCGCACACGGATGATGTGAGATCTCGCGGCCTCTGTGTTTGTCCTGAGCCTTTCATTACACACTGGTAGGTTTCAGCGTCTGTACGGCAACATAGCGACTCACATTTTGCAAATAAAACACGGGTCGTCGATTCCTCTCTTCGTGAAATATCAGACGCTTACAATTCAAGCTCGCGTTTGAGTTTGTGGACCGCGGGACGCGATTTTGAGCAGAAAATCTACTTTTTCTTTCGGTTCCGCTGTGCGAATGCCTCATCGTAGCAGACGAACTCCCGTCGTCGGCTCTCGCTCCTCGCCTGAGCGAGGCATGACGGGATCAAATTTTGGCCCAACGGCGCTACAGAGCCCAAAGACAACGCACAGCGAGCGGCGTGAACGCTTGCCTCCCCGCGCTGTCTCGTGCTCTCGTGCACCGTCTAGAGTGCGCGGGGGATTTTTCGTCCAAATTTGCGAAGTTGAGCGCGAGCAAGGAGAGGAAACTTTGCGGCGTTCTTTTGGTCACTCCCCCGCTGCGTCAGAAAGCAAAGAATGTTTTGTTCCACGAGTTTAGCGACCCTGCTGTATAAACAACTAAACGACTTATTTGTTTGTTTGCTTGACTCCCTTTTTATAGCGCGATCAGTGCACGTGCAAAGCAAGAGCTGCATTCTAGATTAAAAGGTTAAAACAGCGCAAAGACACGGACAAGAACGAGCTAGCCCAAACTTCAACGTTAGTCAGCGCATTCTAGCTTTAACTTCGCTCGGACATTATACTCCGTTTCATACTTAGTGTGCTACGCTGTCAAGGCTGCAGGCGCGAGACCATGGCATCGTTAAGCGTTTCATTTGCACGCGCTCTCGTGCAAATGAAGCGCTTTACGGGTATTATAGGTCACATTCAACTAATTTATGGACACGATAGTCAACTTTCAATTTTCATTCCAGTATCCCTTTAAAGACATGCGTGTAGCACTTGGCAGTAAAATATTTGAAGCAGTGTCAAAGCGCCATTGGCACCTCGTCGGCTCCCTGATACCCCGCAACCCCCAGACATCGTCCTGCGACCCCCCTTTGCACACCTGTGGTTTAGAGAACGTGAAGGCTCAGTTTAGAGAAATGTGGTCTGTACGCGGTGGCAAGCTAGGCTTCCAAACAGACCTTGTGGTCACCCTTGGTATCGCTCCGGGAAAATATGATATAATATCAAGCTCGAGCGTGCACCGCCAAGGGTTCACCGCTAACGATTCGGCAAGCAACAGCATGCCGGCGGCCGCCATTTTCTCTAAACAGAGTTTCGAGGCAATTCGGTAAGATGTTGTCGCTAAAACGAGCCTCTAAACCGCAGCCTTAAAATGGAAAGTAATGCAATCAAACAATCGTTGGCATACGGTCACTGCGGCGCTGAAGCCAGTCCGTCCACGCAGATTTCCGGAAGCTCGACGGTCTCCAGTCATGGCACGCTGTGGCAACAGGGAAACGCCGTCGCAGTCACAACATTACGAATTCACTTGCCAGAACACTACATTGTGACCGCCTCCCGACGGCGAGCGACGCGCTTCTAGAACTTACGGCGGGGTCAGAGAGCGAGGGAGCTTGCTGAGCAGAAGCCTTTCGCCAGCACCTCCTCTCGGCACTTCCCCCTCGGCGCGTGGTGCGGTGCCGTGCACGGGTGGACAGCCATGGGTGAGAGTCCGGGGTGAGGGAGACGACACGTTGAGAGCTTACCCAACACGTTTACCCCCTCCCCACGACTCCCTTCGTGTAAGACCTTCCTGTGATTTCTTTCTTCTTCGTCTGGCGCCTTCTCTTGCTGTCTCGGCGCAGTCCGGCCGTGGTCAGCGCAAGCCAGCGTCGTGCTGCGCTGGGTTTGGCGTAGACTAGGTGGCGTTGGCTCGGCGTGCCCGGGCACAGCTCTTTCTCGAGTGCTCCCGCACTTTCCGCGCTTGCTTTTTCCGCCGGTGCGCGATGACTATGCGCGAGCCAAGCCAGTTTTGAGACTCTGCACCAGACACGTTCGTGATGGAAGAGTGGTGACCTCATGCGTCTACACATTCTATGCCACTTACGAACCAGTCAAGCCGGGGGGATTGCCGCCTTAAGTGGCACCCCCCTCGTGACTGAGACTCCTGGTACCCGGGGCCCACGGCCCCCGGCCCCCTGTTACTACGCCACTGGACAAGCGCCTCCTCTGCTGTAGAGGGAGTGCTCCAGGGGCTCTGCGCGTGGTAAAAGCACTAAAGTAAAAGTACACTCATTGTAGTAAACTAAATAAAGGGCTCGTTCCATTCAACATGGACGTCGACGAGGACCGAGATCTAGTCAACGTTTGTCTAGTCGTGGTTGCTTGTGCTATGATAACCGGAGATGAAGAGTTTGAAGAGTTTCGCGAGAGTATCAAGAGAGTGAACTAAAGCTTGGATGTCGAAGAAAGAGCTTGGGGTACAAAACCTGCTCTATCAAGAACTCTTGGAAAGCGACACTGAAAAATACACATATATGTAAAAAAAAGTGAAATGCAGTTAGGCGTTCACGAGCAAGTAACGAAAGATGACCTCATATTACTCTCTCTCTCTCTCTTTTTCGCGCACAATATTACGTTTATTTTATCATTTAAGACCATTATCTCTGGCATTCGGATTGTTTAAGCGCAGTTCCTGCATTACTTATTATCTTAACGAGATAGGCCTGCACGAAACAAATTAAATCGTCTCGTTTAATAGTTTTTTTTTTAATAGCGTACTGACGTTTAGCTTACGTTATCGCTAAAATTTAGCGTTAACGTTAGTCGTCGGGTACGCGAAAAGATTTTTGAATAGCGTTCTTCTCCCGAACCCAAAACATAAGCAAATCACGTTTGCACAATGCTACCAAGATGCAGTCATAGCGTTTATTGCGCAACTGCAATGCTTAAAAAAAAAAAAAGTTTATTTTATGTCTTGTTTTGAATAACATTTTCGATTTGTTTAAATATAAGAATGTGGTTCCCATCTCCTCGGCAAGAGCGGTCTGGACTGACCTTCGCCGATAAGCCTTTGTTTGCAACCCAAAACACAAGCATCCCCCGCTGGCAACGACAACAAGATGCAGTCACAGCTTTTATTGAGCGTACAGAATGCTGTAACCCGAAAAAATCTTTATGTTTAAAAATTTAGTAATGTTTAAGTATGAGAACGCGATGCGACTGCGGTCGTTCGGTCGTGCCCGCCCTCGTCGCCTCGGCGAGAGCGGTGCTGACCTTCGTCGAGAAGCGTCTGCTCGTCGCAAGTTGCTGGCGATCGTTCATCACCTTGATGGGTCTTCAAAACAGTCTGTGACATGCACCTTCCGAAGTAGTGCATCGTCGTCGTGTATCGAAAATGGCAGCCGCGATACGATGGTCTAGAACCGGGGATGTGGCGATCGCGCGATCATCACATTCCCGTGGATCGGCAAGGCGGGCACGAGGGTTGCACGGAGAAGACGGCAAAACAAATAGCGGACTCTCTATATAGAATATTCGTAGTCTCGGGTATCACTTCCTCGGTGTTAATAACGACTATTCCGAGTCCGTTCTTTATTTTTAGGCCGTCAAGAACCTAACACTAGAAAGCTAAGGACAATGAACGACCCCCTGAAAAGAGAAAGACGCAGGTATACGCCTGAATCCGTTTACCACCGAGCGCCTGCTGAGTGCGAGCTTGTAAAACTTTCGCGACGTGCATTCAATACCACCAATAACACTGTATACCTTTCTTGGCAACACCACGAGTGAGCAAGCTCAGTGAACTGCTAGCTCTATTTAACACCTGCTTTGGTCTTCTTCAGAAAACGCCGAAATTTCATCACTACGGCTTTGTTATCCAAGAGGTGCCAACATATTACACACTTGTGTCTGTGACATGGACAATTATTTCCTTGAAAACCTCCCTGTTGAATGCAACCTTTGTGAGCGAGGCGAACGGTCACGGTGATCGATCCCGCGACCTCAGACCTGGACGTTCCTGGTTGCAGTAAAAGATTGCGCGAAAGAAGTGGCTTGTGACGAGATAACGAGGTTGCTCGACATCGGAGTCGTTGCGATTAGACAGCGCGCTTCTTTGTATATACGCGGGTGCTCATTGTGATCGCACGCGGTGCCCGAAGCGTGAGTGGTTACCTCATTATTCCCCTTAATTGCTGTAGATTCTTTAGGACAGCGTCACCACTTCCTGGTGCGTCCCGCCGCGTGAACGCACGGCCCGCGTTAATAACAATGTAGAGCACCTTATTGTTCGAGGTCGAGGATTCTGGTTTGCACGTTGAGACGATCCACCCCGTGAGACGCGGTTTACTTTCGGAGACTGTTAGTTAACCTCATCTCATTCGAGGTCCGGCGAAAATTGTCCGTTTAAGCACGACCAGCAGCCAGGGAGAAGGAAACCGCCCCTTTAATCCTCTTTTCCGTGCAACAAAAAAGACATTTCATCCCACCTTCAGCAGGGAATAGCTTAGAGAGAAACATATGACAGAATGTCCCCAAATGTGGAGCAGGTCCTCGTTAAAGCGTTGGAAAAATGGGTTTATAAGCGGGAAGGGAAGAAGTGTAGTGGTTTAGGCTAATTTCTACCTTAATAGTCAGGGCTACTTGATACAACTTATTGGAAAACAAATGTCTGGCCTTGGGTTAACCGAGTCGTTCAGAGGAAAGAGGGTTTAAACTTGGAGAGTGACGTCATTCGCACTAAAAATATTTACACCCTTAAGGGTGTAAAGGAAGTTTGTCCCAGGGCTAACACTCCCAAGAGTGTTCCCCAACATTCTTAGAATGTTGGTAAACACCTTAAACATAGGATGCTGGCAATCTTAGCAGCCTACTATCGATATTTTTACGAGCAACAAGTTCAGAAGCAATAATCACCACGTGCAGTTATAACATGCGCGGAAACAGCCGATAGAAACTCAGTAAATCGCGCACGATAAAGGAATCTCGATCTTGATGACTGCTTCGCCGCCCCATATACGAGTACTCGACAGTTCAAAGACACTCCCTCGCAGGTGACAGTTTCAGCAATTACGAAAGTTATAAGTATGTCGCATTGCTCCCATCAATAATTCAAGTACAAAATATATCTAAGTTCAAGGAATATACTTACAATAGTACAGGCAATATTTATTCGACAATGGCGATAAAACAATCTACGCTAAAGCTGTTCGAAGAGGGAGCTGCAGTGCGGCCAGCAGCCTTCAGAGAAGGTGTTCGCCTCACCTCACTGTTGCGCCCTTTTCCACACCTTTTTTACACCCTTCGAACCTGAGAGGTGTTCAATGTAACAGCACCATATCTCACGATTAAAAAAGGGTGAACTACTGAAAATAAGGGTACTAAAAGGGTGTAACAATAGGTCTAAGTCTCGGGAACAGCCTTAAGGGTCTGTTATACTCCGACGTTGAGCGAAGCAAACGCAGTGTAGCTCAGAACGTGCGCCTTTCATTGGCCGGCGAACAGGAAGTCGATATCTGCGATCAATCAGTATCTGTGTGCGCTGCGCTACGCCGCGTTTGCTACGCTCGACGTCGGAGTATAACAGAGCCTTTAGTGTGGTCTTGGCGCCTAGCAACACCTCAACATCTATTTTCACCATTCTCTAAAAAGAAAAAAAGAAAAAAAAAAAACACGATAGTGAGGAACGCTTAACAGGTGAACCAAAATTCTAAAAACAAAAACAGAACAAAAAGCACGAAACCGATTCTATTAGCCGTAATTGAACCGTTATGGTTTTCGGTTAGAGATCCTGATTCTATCTGCGCGTTGTTGAGGTCGCACGATTTCAGCACTGGTAGCATATGCTCATCTGGACGCTCCAGACTGCAATTTCATAGCCAAAATTCACGTGATCAGTCACGGTTGCATGATCGTCAGCTTTAACTGTCGAGACACCGAACACGTTTAATTAATCCCCCAAACTACAAGTTCCGTACAAAAAAAAAACAAAAAAATCCCTTGCGCAGCATTTTTGTCCGTTCCGCCCGTCTTCCAAGGACAAACTCTGGGCAGAAGACACGAAGAACTCGGCCAGACGATAGCCGGGCAACTCCTCCTCGGCTCCAGCCACAAAATCACAAAGGAACATCCACATTCCGCGATGGCCCGGCACGCGTCAGCCATGCAGAAGAACATGCCCAAGAAGAAGAAAGTTTGCGAGGAGCCACCGCCATCACGTACGCGCGTAGTGCATTCGTCGTTTCCACCCGCCGGAATGCCTTGATGCTTCTCTTTCCAACAGGCGTGAGTATGCGCAACGGGTTGGGCGGACCAGCAGCCAGCTCTTCCGATTGCGGCGTGACATCGACCGTACAACGAGCGTAGGAGAACCCCCACAAGGAGCCCGCGAGTCTCCCACTTATTACGTCGCTTTGTTTCTTGTCGTTGTTGCAAAGGCCGTTCGGTTCATCCTTGGCGCCGTGGTAGAGAGCTCGCAGCGATTCCGCCCTTGCACTGAGCTCATTGGACCGCTCACTGCTGGAAAGATGGCAGCGCTATATAAGTTCGGGACGGGATCGACCATGGCCACAGTCTCCAAGTTGCCTTTGTTCAGGACGAGCATCTGCGACAGACCAAGCTGATAGAGATGTGGAAGGTGAGTGGATCGACTTGGCTCGGGTTGGCTTCTCCGGATGGATACGCACCGTGGGACGCAGGAGGAGTTTTTTGCTCTGCACGCTTGTGGATATTTCGAGGCACTGTAAACTATCCTAAACAAGGCCAAATGGAGACATATAAGATCTACACAGTCACATAGGCTTCACGGTAAAACATATGTTATCATCCTGAGTGTTAAAAGCTTTCACAACGCACGTGATTTCTAAGTTAATCAAATCAAAATATCAATACATATTTTTTTATTGCGAGGAGGGATATTTATACATTTTCATAAAGTTACAAATATAGGATAATCTTTGCACGAGCATGCACAAGTTTGAGTTGCAATGCTAGAATAAAAGGGAAAATGTAAAATGCTAATATAAAGGGAAACCTTTTGTTCCACCATAGTTTAGTATAGGTATACTTGCACTATATTCTTACTGATTCCGATATCAGTGCACTATCTTCATGCTTATCAACTATGCGACGTAATCACGTAGTTGCATAGTGAAACTTATCGCCGCTCATTGCCTCTTTTGTTTCCAAAGCGGTCTCCGAGATAGCCCTCCGAACCTCCATATTTTTATTGCTTTCTGTTTTGTGCGCCTCGCTGTACGGATAATTGGTATGACCGTGAGTCGTATTCTGGTCACTTATGAACGAGAACGAGCAAAACTGTATTCTAGACTCACATTAATTCGACCGATAGGAAGTGCTTCGGATAGTATAATTATTAGCGCATGATATGCGTAATTTTAGTTTCGAAATGGGAGTGGCTCTCGGTCATACAGGTTTATGTGCACAGTCACGGACAACTTAAGAAACGTAGTGAGTAACGAGCCCCGAACATCTTATTTTTCATCCGTATCAATCAATCGATCAATCAATTAATTTATCTTCGTTTGGTGTGGCATTAGCAAATAAGAACGCCGAAAAAACGAAACGCAAAGCAAAAAGCGTGAACATACGTCACGCCTTGTGTTTCTTAAGATGTCAGTGACTAGAAGCGTTCCAGCACATTTGTAGCATAATATTAGAACCTATTGTGAAATTATGCTTAAATTATACGCGGCCGCCATTAGTTGGTCTCATCGCTTCAGGCGTGAAGCCCGTGATTGGTTCCGAGTCGGCGCCGAGCACTGACGACGGCACTCGTGTGGAATGGCGTTTCGATTCAATTGCACTCCGAATGCTGACGAAGCGCTCCGTGTCCAATGCGTGCTCACAGTGCGTGACCAACTAATGGCGGCCACACCTAGTCTATACAACATTTCGAAATTTCGAAGAGGGTCTATATTACTATCTTCTAACGATCGACCAAATGTTCCCCGCCCCGATAATCTCAAATTGCTTTGCAATTCTGTTGCTACGTGAAACGGATCTTGGTTTAGTGCTAGTAACCTCCAGACATCTCTCCTCGAGCCGTGCCTCCGGGTCTCTGCACTCCTCTACACCCTATTAACTTCACCCGCTCCTCTCTACCCCATTGACTGAATTTATGTGTAGGTACGGGACGTCAATTTTTCCGCTAAATCTGGCGTGGAAACTGAATGTGCGCACACGTTACCTTAGCAGCGTTATTTTATTTTATTTTTAAATTTAGCGGGGAAGTTGAATTTGTGTATAGGCCACGGGACATGAAGCCATGTGACGTCATTTTTCCCGCTAAATTTAGTGGGAAATTCGCGGTTACGCTTTTTGAGGATTCACTTCACCTGAAAACACAACCTGTAAACGTTTTACGTAAAAAAAAGAACTTGTTTGTTTATGCGCACGAAGCACTAATTCGTAGACGTTGCGTTTATGCGCATGGCTCATTGGATACTGCGTTTGTAAGGCATTTTAGAGTTATATTTTATAAATACAGTACAAAGGTAGTTTTTTTTAAATGAATGCAATCGATGGCAGTATCAAACGTTATAACAAGTGGTACCCTCGTGATGGACTGTAGATATAATTATGACAGTAGTCGTCGGGCTTTGTGTTCGGCACCTGATTGTTACTATCCAAAGGTGACAAGCTCTAGTAAGTTTTCCAGTAACGATGCAATAATCACGGGAAATCAGTTAGTTAGTGATTGCTGCAGCCAGACGCCAGCAAGCATTCATGTGACTTCACTCAGACACCTGACTAGGTTGCGATTGTACTCGGACTCACACAGCGTGACTCACACTCCTGAAGGCACCTAGCAACCAATCAATAATCCCGCATCTGCGCATAAAAAAAAAAGATGAAAAAAATGAAGTTTGTAGGAAGCTATTTTAACTGAGTTTCCCGCCCTCTTTCACTCCTCAAGGTAACGGTCATCTGCGTGTGCCTGGCCCAGTGGGCAAGCTGCCAGTTCCCGTTCGCACAACAACGCTTCGTGAGTCAGCATGCCTTCCTCCCTGTATTATCAATATTACCCGACACCATTACAAATATATAGGTATGGCATTCGGTCTAATGCTCCCCTACCCCATTCGAAATAGGATGCATACAATACATGTGTACACTGTTGACTTTCTCAGTTTACGTAGCGCATTTGGCGTAAAAGGGAACCCCATGAGCGTAACAGATCTTGACCAAAATTGCAGATATCGAGCTTTACCAACTTTTACGGCTCACATAAACATTGGGAGTAAACCTTTCATGTGTCCCGTTTCAGCGAAGGCATTATTTAACACGACGCCATTTAACAAGGGAAAAATTAAAAAAGACTGGGAATGAAGTTTGTTTCGCAATTTGAGGGGCTTAACGGCGAGGTCGTCGTTCCAGGAAATGAAGCCACGCGTCACACGCGCTCTGGATGGGCAATTAAGCAAGCGCGACCGCTACCGCACACAGATGATCTACAAAGTCACGTCGGAAGAACACACGAGGTCCATCGCTCCCGCCTCGCTTCCTGCTGCGCCTGTGGACAGGAGAACTCGTCACGCGTGGCCTGGATGGACGCCTGCTCAAATATGAAGACCCAGTGCGTGTCACCGTGACGTCACGAGCCAGGCAATACGTGTAACAGGATTGGCCCAGAGGCACGATGATCTCGCGTTTCCTTGTCGAACGCCACGCCCTGCTGTTATACAGGACCATTCCTGATTTATATAGATGACTCGCACGTGACGTCATCGCATGATGACGTCATTGCCGAGAAATCAGAAATTCGATTGTTCGCAATATATGATTCAGAAGGTACGCGCACAGCAGGCAAGCAGCAAGGCCACAGCGATGGCCGCTGATGTAATGTCAGTGCAAGCCGTTTTAGTTTCGCCTGATGACTTCACGAGGTAAGTGAGTACCATTTAGGATTGCTTAGGGGGCATGATGACGCAGTATTTATACGTGGTTCTGGGACAAACCTGGTGTCGCAAAGTACTGATCTCTAGTGTGTCTTTTGGCTAGCGCTCCAAGCGGCCTGCTGTCTTAGTAATGCCCCTTGGTAATATCGAAGTGCAGCAGGGGAGTGGTGTTAGAGGCTTGACGCTACTCCCTGGGGCCAAGTATACATGTACACACTGCGAGGCACGGTCAAAGATATGCAGTCTGGGGCTGGTAATGTGTCGGCGAGATGGCTTCGCCCGGCCCCGTCGAACAGCTGTCCGGAAGAGTACAGTGATCGAGGCCCTTAGCACAAAGTCGGGTTGATTGCAGAGATTTCTCCAGGGTCGTCAATCTCAGTTTGGAGAGTGTGTGTACCTTGTGAAGGAAAATCTGAGGTTACTGGACTCAAGCCGGGAGTCTGTTTGGGGAAGGGGGGCGGTGGGGGAGGATATAAATCACTGGTCGCTTGGAAACGTGGACAGCTGATGCCCAAAAAGACCTAGCCTCATTGTCAGCGTCTCTGACATGCGTGACTGCCCACAGGCACCACAGACCCGGTTCCAGCCACAGCCCGTGTACACCCCCGGAGTGCAGAGCTACGCCCCTCAACCGTACAGCTTCGCGTACGACGCCATCGGTGCCGACGGCTCGAGCAGCCGCCACAGCGAGTCCGGTGACGCGAGCGGCCGAGTGACGGGTTACTACACGATCACCACGAGTGAAGGCTCCCGTCGCCGCGTCAGTTACGTGGCCGACGAGAACGGCTTCCGCGCCACCGTGGACACCAACGAGCACGGCACCGCGGACGAGTCGCCAGCGGACGTCGTGTTCCGGTCCACGGCACCCAAGGTCCACGGCGGAGTCACCTCGCGGGCATCGAGCGCCCAGCCCATCTTTTCAGCTCCGCAACAGCAGGTCTTCGTGCAGCAACGGTACCCGTTCTCGAAGGCTTAGCTCCCTGGTGAGGATCGGGACTCTGGCTGTGGCCGAAGCAGCACACGCGCGTCTGCGCTGCTAAGCCTACCGCGAAGGCGGCGCTTGTATAACCATCCGGTGCTTGAGATAAGAATAAAACGAGTGGGTGGAACGGAAGGTCGTCCTATACGATGAGTTGTGTATGGGCGACGGCGCGCTTCTGGGGGAGTAGGAGGGCATTAGCAAAGGCGAGTTACGCGTGGTGGGCTCTGCCGTCGCCCACGTGCGTATGCTGATTTGCACCTTGTTGTGACTGCGGTAAACGGGTAGTGTCTGCCGACTCGGAGCATGTTCCGGTACGCTACGAACCCGTATCATCACATTTGTAGTGTTTGCCGAGACAGACCGATTCATTCTGTCGTTTTAAATGTGCGTAACATGATTCCGCAGGGCTGCTGGTTATTCCTTACTGCTTGCACTGAACCTTTACGGTGTAAAAAAACACGTCCAACAAGAAAGGAAAAAAAAACACTAACAACTGTTTTGAAGTGTGTCGAATGATGTTGGGTGCTGGTAGGTGACAAAACAACGTGATTGTATACTCGCGTTGGCGCAATCGACTTTTAGTCTGTGTGGCATGTCTCATTTCTGAGGTGAGACCTGCAGAGGGTATACGTTGTAAAATAAGATCATGTATAAAATACAAATTGTGTGTATGTGTGTGTGTCTGTAGGAAAGGGGGGGGGGGGGAGGCCTCCGATATGAAGAGCAGTGACGTAGCCAGGAGAGGGCTTGTGGGACTTCAGCTCCCCGGCCCCTCCTCGCGGCCCAAATCATGGACATCCCAGTCATCTCAGCCCCCTCCCCAAAAATCATTCTTGGCGCCTCTGAAGAGAGCTATGATAATTGTGTTCTTTGTATGCTCAGGCAACGGGAAGCGGTCTGGTGCCCCGCTGTAGATGAGAAATTTAGCTAATGCAGTACCACCGCTATCCTGGCGTCTTCAACGTGCATCACGCAGTAGTAATGCACGGCGACTGTGGTGTCAAATACTTTACAAAGGGAGGCCACTCCGCTCATTTGCATTAGACAGAGCGATGGCAGCACTGCTTCCTCGTGGCTTGGCTGCTCCAGCCGCTTCCGGCCGCCGACTCTTCTCCTCTCTTTTGTAACTGCCTCCTCTCTCAGTACCTCTCTCCCGATCACGTGGGCGCCCGCCCAGCAACCCGGATTTGATCAAGGAACGCGAACGCACGATACAACCGCGATGCGATGCACCAATGCTGACGTAAACGGAAGAAACACGACACGAGTGTAACCAGGTGATGACTCGATGGTTTTTATGACCGTTGGATGCCCTGGCGACTGTCACATAACCAAATACCGAAGTGTTTACCCGCCTGCACCGATGTAAAGCGTGATTATGGCTAGTCAAACTCATCGACACCCTTGCAATAATTAACTTGTCCGGCAGCTTTAAAGCTTCTTGATGAAATTTCGAAAACCCGCTTTAGTATATGTACCTGCTAATTCAGTGAAAGGCTATTTTAAAGTTCCTTTTACATTAAACAAAAAAGTGGGCCGAAATCTCTCGCTGCCGCCACGCTGATTTTCGAATAAACGCGTTAGCATTCCGCGAAGCGGTTATATATAACGAAGCTTGGTGAATGCAGCCTCTCGGCACTTTTCCGCAGGGTGATCATTTCCGAAACCCCTCTTCTCCATGGTGCAAGCAGATCAGGTCACTGCGTGATCATGAAAGACGTGCGCTCGATGCGCGGAAAACGACAGAGCCATTTCGTTGTTGTTCATCCATGTTGTGCATACGGCGCAACGACACCGTGCGCTTACCGCCCGGTGACTTGGTAACTGCGCGTCAAGAAGGGCGTGGAAGGCTGAAGAACGGAACCGCAGCCCGTGTGCGTCCACGGGTCTCCAAAGCCGGCGGCAGGAGCTCCCGAGGGCGTCCAAACCGCGTACCCGAACCCCGGCCGCTTATTTCGAGAGGCTAGGCGATAGGACGCATATGAACAACGGCCGCACAAGATTGGCTGGTTATGGAAAGTGACGGCGTCATAGGCGGAAAGCTTTCAATTTTCGGAGGGGGATGCGACTTCGTCTAACAAATAATTATTCGAAATAAATCATTTTGCAGTGCAACATAGTAATGAGAGGTCAAGCTCTAGATAGAGGAGCAGCCGAAGAAATATACGAGTATGCTTAGTTTAGTTTTGTCATCTTGTCGGATTTGATCGCAAACATTATCTATGGATATTACTTTATAATAGTACTAAATAAAGTAGCAATTATACTGTCGTTTTGTTTAGTGATATTGCTGGAACGTGGCACCTCCCACAGGCGAGCAGTGGCGTCACTAGGGTCAGCGGCACCCAAGACAGTGGGCTGCCGCGATCCCCCCCTCCGCCCTTCGTGGTCCGCCGCGTCCCCCCCCTCCCCCCCCCCCCACACACACCTTTCTCTCTGCCGAGCTCTACCCAGAGCAGTCCGCCCCCCCCCCCCCACGCGCACACACACACACACTTAGTGACGGGACTGCTTCTACTCCGTGTCTCGAATGTCGAAGCTGAATGGGACGAAGACAGTGAAAGTGAAAGTTTTGAAAGTGGAAGTTTATTGGGATTTTCACGGGCCAAGCCCGGTAGGGAGGTAGTGGCAAAAGGCATTTCTGCCTGACTGGGCCTCTACCCCCCGCAGTTTACAGAAGTGCAAAAGGTGGCACGGTATACAGCTTTGTAGCATTCATTTCTGCCTAAATATACATGCCTGTGTACGTAAAATACATTTCATGCAACACATTAAACAAAAATTTCATTTCACACCGCAAAATAAAGAAAGAATACTCAGCAGTTTTAGTATTCACATGTCCAGTGGTGGACCCAAGGTAACCAAAAAACAAACAAAAACAAAACATTTCTACAACGCGTAACAGATGTCTTTGTCTATAAGTATTTGTTTAATCTCTTTCTTGTATTTATAAAATGACTGTGTAAAATCAGTGTAATCTTCCATAGTGTTTAATAATGCAGGAATCTGATAATCAATTTTCTGTTTTCCATAGTTTGTACGCACCTTAGGAGTTCTACGTTTACTATTTCTCAATAGATAAAGTTGTGAAGCAGATTCATCCACTCGGTAGAGTTTCTTTTTGTGTGTATTGTCTGCATAAGTTTGAAATAGTAGATTTGATTTGCTTTGAGCATGTTATGCTTAGTAAAATAAGGACTGCTATGAAATTCACGAATATTGCCATGGTAGTTTTCCAAAATTCGCAGAACCTTTTTTTGAAGTATGATTAGTTTACCATAGTTTGTAGACGTGGTTGTTCCCCATACCATAATTCCATAACAGAGCCTCGAGTAAAACAGGGAGTAGTATAAGTTTTTGGTAAGCCAATTGGGTATTAAGTTTGCTATTTTATACATGCATCCGACCACTCTTGATAATTCCCCCCTTAATTTGTTAATGTGAGTTGTCCAGGTCAGTTCTTCATTGAACCAGACTCCAAGAAACTTTTGTTCTTCTACTTGAGCTATTGGGAGGCCATTGAATTGTAGATGTATTTGGTTATTGTCACGTTTGTTTATAGGTCTAAATATTATATATTTTGTTTTTTCTGCATTAAGTTTGAGTTCGTTTTCTTCCAACCATTTTGATAGTTTCACAAGGTAATCATTAGCCTGTTGTTGTAAGGATGCTTTTGTGTTGCTACTGAAGAAGACATTTGTATCGTCAGCATACATTACGAGATGAGGAGAATTGGGAATATCAGTTATGTCGTTTATATACACGAGGAAGAGTAGCGGGCCTAATATAGAGCCTTGTGGTACGCCATGTTTGATTTCTAATTCCTGGGATCTACTTTGATCGACAGAAACAAACTGTTTACGGTTTCGAAGGTAAGATTTAATTAAGTTCGATGCTATTCCTCGTACGCCATAAGACTGAAGTTTTGAGAGTAAAATATTATGCTGTATAGAATCAAATGCCTTACTTAGATCGAGAAATAATCCGAGCGTGTATAATCTATTTTCAATGTTTGTTATAATTCTGTCTTTAATATCCGTAAGTGCTAATTCAGTTGATTTATCTTTCTGGAAACCGTATTGGGACTCTGTGATTACATTGTGCTTGGTAAAAAACTTTTGCAATCTAATGTTTATCACACCTTCAAATATTTTAGAAAATATTGGCAGCACCGATATTGGTCTGTAGTTTTTCAGGTCATTTTTATTTCCGCCCTTATACACCATGCTAACCTTTGCAATTTTGAGATCATCTGGGAAATTGCCTGTCTGCAGCATGATGTTTACGATATGTGACAAGATCGGGCTTATTACATTGGACACAACTTTAATTGGTAAGGGCTTGATTTCGTCTATCCCAGCTGCTACACTCGTCTTAATTTGTTTAATCAAATTACTTATTTCATTCGGGGATGTGGGTGCAAGCATTATAGAGCTTGATATATTCGATGTCTTAGCTGTACCACCGAATTCAGAGTCACTAGCTTGTTCCCGCGGAGCACCAATATTTATAAAATGTTCATTCATGATATTTGCAAGTTCTTCGCCAGCTACATTTCTACCGTCAACGGATATTGTATGCGCACTATACACACTCTTATCTTTGTTATGTAAGGTTATTTACCATGTCCCATAGCTTTCTAGGGTTATCGTAGTTGCCTTCAAATTTGCGTAGAAAATACTCCGATTTTGCATTTTTCAAGTCTGAGTTTAGTTTATTCCTAATTTTTTTTGAATTCAGTTAGCAAGTTTTCGTCACGGGATTTCACAAAAGCATGGTACATATTGTTCTTTATTCTAATTCTCTTGTATAGTTCATCATTCAGCCATGGCTTTCGGAATTTTGATTTCACCGTTCTCGATTTTACTACAGGGAAGGCGAGGTCATATATTTTCCTGAATTCTTCTGAAAATTTTCGAAAGGCAGTTTCAGCACTTTGTTCTAAATAGATGGTTGTCCAGTCAAATCGCTCAACGAGCGCTTGAAAAGTGCATAGAGTTTCATGATTTATTTTTCGGTAGCAGTAATTTCCTGGGTCGGTTTTGTTTTGTTCTATTGGAACGCGGCTGAGGCAGAAAATAGGCAGATGGTCGCTAATGTCTTGACTGAAAATGCCAGAAACCAATTCAGTTTGGTTTACATTTGTTGCACACACATCTATGGATGTGGCACTCTCACTTGTTATCCTAGTTGGTTGGGATATCATGTTTGAACAACCATAAGACAAAATTTGGTCATTAAGGTCTCTAGCATACACGTCGTTTGAAATTGTGTCTATGTTTATATCGCCCATAATCTTAAACGGCAGTTTTGTTGAAGAAAGAAAATGAAGTAAGGTATCAAAAAACTTCAAAAACACATATTTTGCTTTCCGCTGGCGGTCTATATATTCCGGCAATTAACATTTTCTTTGTGCGCAGAGACTAGGCACTCAATATCTGTGTCTATCACGGAATATTCGTCCACAACAGTAAAAGAAATTGAATCTACTATGTATATCAAAATTCCACCTCCTCTTTTCTTACCTCTATTTAAATTAGCACAGTTGTAATTAGCAAAACTCGGTGGTATCTCATTGTCTCTCATCCAAGTTTCAGTGAACAACAATGCGTCAAAACGTACACATAATGAGTTAAAGAACAAATCAAGGGCGTCTTGTTTTCTACTTATGCTTCTAGTATTTAGATGAATTGCAGAAAAATTGGGCCTATAGTTTCTGTACCTATCGTTGAAATGCACACTAGTATAGTATTCACATTCCTGATCCAGCATGATCGTAGTAAAACGGTACCAATGTTGAAGACGAGTTCAGAACGATCGTGTCTACGTCATTCTTTCCAAATCGGCCGTGCATGTAACCTTCAAGATATTCAACCCATCATCCTTTCGCGCATACACTTTTCCGCCCACAGTCCAGGCGTATTTCCACCTGACTTCTCTTTTTTTAGCGATAGTTGCCCCAAGCAGTTGTTTGCATTGTCGCGTAAGATGCTCATTGACAAACACAGGCGTTGTCACCCTGGTCCCAGTGAAGCCCAGCGCTTCAGTACTGAGTCGCTTTTTTTTTTGCTTTCATGAGGACAGCGTTTCTTTTCGTGCGCTGTACGAAGCGCACGATAATGTTTTTTTCGCCAGGTTTTGATGTCGGAACCCTGTGGCAAATGTCGATATCTGCGTTAGTGATAGGCTCTTCTAATGCGTCCCCAATCTTTTTGATAACGTCATTGGGATCACCCTCATCAAGTGTTTAACAAAAAATTGAAATCACCCTCTATCAAATTGTTTAAAAAAAAAATAACGAGGTTTGCTTGATGCTGGTTTGTCTGTCAGATTCCCTATAAAAAAAATAAAAGAAAAAGACCACCCTTCTTGCCCTCCCCACAACACCCTCGTAAATTTGAAACAACACCAAGCAGAGCGCCTGTGGATCCAGGATGGCGCTCGGTAACCCGGTGGCCAGGCGCCTGATCCGAGTCCGTGGTCTCGGTCGCTGCAGCTTCTTCGCCTTCTTGGTCGTGTCTGGTAGCGCCTTCGAATTTCACCGCCATAGAACAACACATTGCCGACAACACGTACATCTTTTTTGTTGTGTATATTATGCTTAAGCTAGTTTTTCTTACGAGCATTTTTTTTATAATTTATTTATACCTTCCTTTTTTTTGTACGAGTTGCCGGGGCATGTTGCAAAGCGCCTTTGCCCCCGCTTTCGTCAAAAATGACTTGCACGCTGTCGCTCGCGCGAAATGAGCGGACCACTTTTTCTTTTCGCTGTGGCTAGCGTTACGTCCGGACGGGAGCATTGAAACGCGTATACCCGGGCTAATAATATTCCAACAATACGCTGCTGTAAAAAAAAAATCTGAGCGTTCCTGAATTTAATTTATCTGTACTCCAATTTATTCCAAGTGGTCATCAATTGAATTCAAGCGCTAATTAATGTAATCCAAGTTATTACCAATTTGTTCCCAACGCCACTCATTTCAATCAAAGAGCCACACACTTTAATCCGTTTGTATCTGTGTATTAACAAAACCTGCTGCTCATCTGTCAGAACTGTTTTAGAGACCGGAGGTGCTTGAAAGTCACGAACGAATTTTAAACGTATATGCGTGTTTCATGATTGCTTTCTCATATTCCAAAACCATGCTTTCGCGGTATGCTCGAGCCGTGCCGCTATTTCATCACTGGGCGTTGACTGCTCCTTTAAAGGGACACTGACATGGTATTTATGCTCGCCAAGCTTTTTATCTTATGCATGACATATTGAGAGCCCAAATACCGGTAACACAATTTGCGGCTCGAAATTCCTTTTTTCTTTCTCGCCTGAAAACCGCCGAGCGAGAACTGGCCAGTTTGGAGTCGCGCTCACTCTCTTCGTCGTGGTCACGTGCCGTTTTCTATGGTTTAGACACAACCACCAAATATAATCAAAGTCGTGGGTCATCGAAGGCAGACACTCAATATTAAAAATAGAAAATAAATACGATACCCATTTTTTGTGGCTTCTAAAAAGCCGCAATTACGTTGATTGAAGAAAAAAGTTGCACAACCAGGTGACTTCCGCCAACTCTCGCCTCCTCTATATTTCTTTTTCCTCCCCAGTCTAGTTTCGGTTTCAATTTCGAGCAGTTGCGTTTTTTTTTTTTTGCTTTATTAAAGATGTACGTGACGCTGTAGTAAAATAGTGATTGGGTAGTCTTCTGGCACCAGAATAAGTGAACTGGCAAAAAAATAAAACAAATTTAGTGTCAGCGTGTGCAAAAACTTGGCGGCATGCTTGCCACGTGGCACGGTTCCAGATGCCGCATATCAACTAAACGATCTTTCGATGAAATGCCGTTCGACGAGCAGATCCACCGAGTTGTCGTGCCTTTGGGTCCACGCAAATAGATTGTCAATATACCCGGTGCGCACATTGCGCCGTGGTATAGAGTGAAGGTGACATGGTGTCGGTAGTCACTTGGTGGTCTCGTGGGTTGAAGCTCCTTGCCTGGCCGAAGAGGGGTTCGGGTGTCTCTAAGATGACCGAGGACCATGCCGCATCCCCCTGGGCAGTGGTGTAGCCAGGGAAAAGAAAGTGATGAAACTTAACCCTCTCCGGGCCGGATTAAGGAATATTGGGGCCCTGGGCTAAGGCTGTTCATGAGGTCCCTAAATGTGATGATAATACTTACTATGATGATGGTGGTGGAGGTGGCCATAACGATAATCACGGCAATATGTATATTTCACCACTTTATGAAATACAAATATTGCTAATTTTATGATACACCTTAGAAGTTTTCTCAGTGATGGAAGCAGCATTGGAGCTTTTGTAACACGTTCTGTAGCAAGAAAAAAAATATTAGTTTGGAGCAGCCACTGACGCTTTTGGAGCAGATGCCAACATCTGTTATCACATCACTTGAAAATCAAAAAGTGATTGCATTGCAAAATGAGTTCATCTTTGATAATGACTGATGGTTCCACATTGAAGTTTAAGCAGAAGAATCTGGAGTTGGGCAAGTTGGTACATCTTAGATTCGAAGAGCGCCAGAAAACAAGGACAACAGAGAGTAGACGATACGATGCGCTACTTTCAACTGAATTTTTATTCAGAAAAACAGACATATAATGCTACACACCCATGCAACCATTTGCTATTCACGAGAAGTTTGATTAATAGCAAATGGTTGCATGGGTGTGTATATATATGTCTGTTTTTCTGAATAAAAATTCAGTTGAAAGTAGCGCATCGTATCGTCTATCTCTCTGTTGTCCTTGTTTTCTGGCGCTCTTCGAATCTAAGTTTAAGCATATTACTGATTACCGTTTGTGATAAGAATAGATAGGGCATAAAAGGAACACACTCTTCTTAAATAAGGTTCTAGTCGGAGTATGTTTAATTTAAAATGGGTATTAAAAAACGGTTAAAAAGTGAATCATAGCGCAACACTTCATTGGGATAAATCTTCTCTCCTCTCCCCATTCTATACTCGGTAGTTTGTTCAGACTCTATAATTTCTGTAAAATGCCAGCAAGAACCAGCATATCCGCTAACATGTCTACCAATAAAAATGCGTCTCGTAAGTTTAATGAACCCACCAAACTCAAGACTCCTATATCATAAACTGAGAAACAGCCACCTAATAATATCATAAAAGTCTACACTCGTTCTTCAAATGTGACACAGCTCTTCAGCGGCATATGAACCTCAGTTACGTCAAAATTCGCTGCTCTTTCGATCGACAGCTGCACAGGAACTACCGTGACTATCGTATTTATTAAAATATATATATATATAGACCCGTGTTTTCTTCTCTCCCTTCCCTGCTCAATTCTTTTTTTAATTAGAGATTAATTTACAACTAGGACAAATAATGTCGACCTGTAATAATCCCGAGCCTAATTAACGTACCAATCGCGCTAACCCAGGCGCTCCCCCAGGTCAGTCGCTGCTCCTAGCACTCCGGTGCAAAGCGGTGAAGCTCGACGCGCGCACGCTGGTGAGAGGCGGTGAAGGTTGACGCGGGCGGCGCAAGTGCCACGGTACTCTGCAGCCACGGAACGAAGACTTGTTGCCGACGTGACCATCAAGTGATCAGGAATACAAAACCCTGGTTCTGTTTTGTCGCAGTAGCCGCGATGGGCAATCCTACTATTTTGCGAAGTTTTTTAGGGGCTTTTAGTTCCTGAAGTCGCAGACACCGTCCGGAAATTTAGGCGATCATCGGCGACCAACCAGCCAGCGCATCAACCGGCCAGAGTTGGTCGGCTGATTCGCAGCATCAAAGCGCGATATCACGGCATTTGTCACCTCCTTGTAAGCGTTTCTTCACCGGCTGAACCAACCAAGTGCACGGAATGTCCCGCGGCTTGCGCTTCTAGTATGTGTGTTTGTGGTTGTATGTGTTAGAGTCTTCGACTGTGCTCTGGCCTACCTTAAAATATTTGGAGAGCACCCCCCCCTCCTCACACACACACACACACCTTCACTGAAAATCGGGTTAATCTGGACATGGCGCTCGTCCGGTAAAATCGGGAGCTTAATTTTGCAGAATTTCCAGCTTTGGAAAATGTTAATAGTGAGCGCTTGAACGAAGTCGGCGCTTCCGCGGTATTTTACGGACCGACCAACAAGCAGAAAGGAGAAAACTCTTTCTCAATTCTTTCTTTCCATTCGAGAAAGAGGGTGACCCTCCCCCTTTCTGTGGGGAGTAGCTCAGAGACTCGCTCCTGTGGGGAGAAGAGGAGAGAAGAGGGCAAGAGGGAATGGAGAGAAGGAAGCAGAGAACCGGTTTTCTGCCAGGCAGAAGACGATTCTGTAGGTCGGCCTTTAAGACGAAATAAACTATGCGGTGAGTAGAGACACTGCGAAATACATATTTGCTCAATTTTTATTTCCTTCGACTGCTCTAAATATTAAAGTTGACCAATAATAAAATATTAATTTATTTTGCTTTAAGCCCATCTCGGCGCAGGTGTGGCGCAATTCTTAGCAAAAAAAAAACATTTTGGCGCAAGATGTAGCAGACTTTCGTTCATGGCGATATGTGGCGCAAATGGCACAGCACATCCCATCACTGGTTTCAGTATCGGTAGATTCGATGATTAGGAAATCCGGGTTTCACTGGGTGGAAATGAAGCAGATGCGATTGCGGAATAGAGGCTGTTTCGGAAATAGTCAATCGCTCATTAAGAGGTAGAAAACGCAAATCAACGAACGATTGGGGAAAATGTTAAGAAGTGTCGGAAACATTGAGCAGCTCCATAGGGCCCCGTAATCTTCCGTTGAAGAGTTAAAAAATGATGACTCTGCGTTCCTATGAATTTGTTTGACCAGGCCTCCAACCTTATTTATACAGTAGGTGTTTTTGCCGGCTTGCATAAATTTATCACGATGTTGAGCTAGATAGATGGCACACATGACCCCTTGATGTCGAGTGGGATGATTACTTGGGCACAAATTGCATTAGAGAGTAACCGAAAGAATACCCGACAAACTCCCATTAAATTAAATTTAAAAAAAAACAATTCCGCTTTTCCCAAAGACATGATTCGCGAGTCGCAACTCAAAAACTGTCCCGAGAAAATAGTTTTTCATTCCAGTAATTTGCTCCCATTGATTAGAGCTTGTCTAACTATCCGTTTTGTAATTAATTACTGACTTGAACAGTAGAGTAACGCAGACAACAAAGTAATCTTGGTGGTTAAAGTATTTAGGGCTCAAACCGCTTCGTATACCCAAACTAATAGACTTCTGTATTCAAACAATAAAAGAAATAATTGAGACTGAATGCGACTGTAATATAGCAACCACTGCCATTTGGACGCGTTCACAGGCATTTCTTATGAAGATCAAAAACATATATATTTAAACTCCGCTCCTATAGATGTTTTCTATTTTAAGGGAAAAATGTTTCAACTGGTTTTGGAAATGATCTTGTTTATTCTAATTGCAGTAATTTAAAACTTCATAGCCATTTCGACGTATTACACAAAGCTGAGAATATTAGGTCATATGTCAGAGGCTCGTAAAAACTTCCAGCGATTACGTCATTCGATGACACGAAACGTGTTGTCTCGCATTGGCAAATCGGAGACAGGCTCCAGAGAAGTTGCTTGCATGCAGTCACCGCCTCCTAAAACCTTTTGGGGGCATCTCAAGAGCCGGCTCTTTGAAACGCCTGTTAGCTGGTTAGAAAGGATGGCTTCGGGAGGTTCACCAATATTTATTTTTGCTTGTTTTAAACTTGCCGTTTCGGAGGAAACTTTCAGTAGGTAACCACGTTAAACAACCAAACAGGAGCAAAAAATTACACGAGTACACTTAAGACTGCTTACGTATAGGAAGGCGAAAGCCAGTCTAGGACGACGTCGCGGACGACGCCTAGAGGACGACATCTAGGACGACCTTAGTACAACGTCTAGGACGATGTCGAGAACGATGCCTAGAGGCAATGTCTAGGATGACGTCGAAAACGACGACTAGAGGAGGACACCTAAGGAGTATTAACACTGCGAGTTGGGCTAGTTGGTACTTATGGACTAGTTGGTACTTAAAAACACAAAAACACAGGGACAGAGAAAGTACACAGGACGAGGCGTAACATGCTACTGAGCTTTACTGAAAGAAATACATAAAAATGCGCTCTATCTGCCTTTCAAAATGCCTTGCGCACTGTGCCAACATGACTTTCTGAGGGAAGCTCCCAGGCACGAACTTGCTATGCCCCTTTTCACAACCTTCGAATGGGCGGAATCAAAAGGTAGGACGCCCTTCTTTGTTCGAGGCGCATACTTCCAACAAACATGGCTCCCCAGAAACGCTAGCTCGAGGTCCAAGAATTGCAGTTTACCTTGTTGCGGTAATTCATGCGCGAATGTCAACCCAGGGCAACACAATTTAAACACTTCTAGCAACTGAGATACTTCACTGCTAGGGGGCCCCACCGAGCGGCTGAGGATAAGGAAATCGTCGACGTATCGAAAGATCTTAACGTTGTCATTGTTCAAAATTTTCAGTACAATGTTTCTTCCACAGCTGCCTAAAAGAATATTACACAACACAAGTGCAACAATGGTGCCCGAAGAATTTTGGAACGCGACAACTTTGTTTTGGTGTATGCATTGTCTCACCACCGAGAATAAGGGTTCATGAGGAATCGAGTAAAACAGTTCCTCAACGTCGATGCAAAACCCACCGCGTATACACTCGCCCCCCCCCTTTCTCTCCAAAAAAAGAAAAAAAATGACATATTCTTAATTTTGCGTTATGAACGGATCATGCAGCTCAAGCTTGCACAAATGTTTGCGCAGGAAATCACCCATGTGGAACTGCCAAGCGCCTCTTTCAGTGACAATGGCCCTGAAGGGAATTCCAAGCTCATGTGTTTTAGCAGTAAAAAAGATGTCGAGGTGCAATTTTTTGTTAGACCGGACACTGTTTAGCAACCCCGATAGCTCCAATCTGCTGCATAACTCCTCATGTGCATTACTCCCATGTGGAACTGCTGCATAACTGCTGGAAAGACTCGCTTGAAATTCTTGTTGATGGCCTGGCTTGCCTTAGCGCCGCACAGGGCGGACGGAGCAACAACGAATCCTCCTTCCTTACCTGCAGTTAGCAGCCTGAGGCTGTGTTCCAAAAAGTAGGTGACGATGTTGCTGGTCTTGAAGCTTCTCGTTGATTGGTCTGCTGTGCGTTGGAGAACATCCATGCCGTCGGCCACGCACCGTTCTTTGTGCTCAGGCATAGTCAAACCGCCCATCCATCTCGCCAAGGACAGCTTAGTGACGGTGCACAATCTCGGTTCCTTGCTAAAACTTTGGTCCGTGGTCTAAGGCAGACTTGATGTGTGGTGGTAAGGTTGCACCTCCTAGAATGGTGACACCTTCTTGCTTCATGACGTTGGCGGCGGCCTTCTTCACCAGCGAAGTCCGAACTCGCTCCCAAAAACATCTGTGAATTGTGCAGCTGTCCAAAGGTGGCTTTTGTCCTGTTTCCCTTCGTCTGTGTCCCTGTGTTTTTCGGCGTTGCTTTTGTTTCGTTTGCATCTGTTGTTCTGCAGAGCGGAGCGCTCACTCTGCAGAGGAGAGGTGCAAATGCACAGCGCGGTCTCATGTAAATGGTGGATTGGGATGGATGGATGAATGGATTTTAATGGCTATACCCCTTGTAACGGGCCGTAGCTTGCGCCACCTAGCCTAAGTCTAAAAAAACAAACATGATTCCTCCCGCCCTTCTAAGCCAATTTTCTCCCCTAACTATCACCAGGCAGCGTAAGATTATGGATATCACCAGGATGACCTTTGGGGGGGGGGGGGCTATCACGGTGGATCGCGAGGTGGCCAGACGGGGAGGAGCGCAAGGAAAGAAAGTATTTCCTCGCCCGGACATTAACACACCTCCCGTCTGTCCAACGTACACTCTGCCACAGGACAAGGGGATCAGGTACACCACCCCACAGGCACAGGCAACATACCGGTTGCGGTGTTTGACCTCACATTGCGCTCCCGGGCGTCCACCTCGAGTAACAGCTGCACACAATCGCGACAACTTGGATGGTGCCGAAAACACTACTGGTACGTTGTACCTACTGGCAAGTTTCTTGATAACGTACGACACCGCGTGAGCACACGGCAAGACCACAGCTCTTGAAGTTGGCCTTTGTCTTGCCTCAGAACAAAACGTCCCTCTAAACAAGGGGTCGGCAACCTTTTTTAGCGGCGGGCCGAGTCACCACGAAGCTGACAAGAAGGCGGCCGGACGACAATTCGGGAAGGGAGGGGTGGAGAGGGGGACGGGAGGGCTGCAGTCGAGAAAAAGGCAAAAAGGAAGTGGAGATGTTTTTTCCCAAGTATGGAATGCCGAACAGTCCTCATTTGAGGTCAAAACCACTGTTGGCGATAACGCGTTACAAGTAACGGCGTTACTAGAACTCGTTACTTTTTCAAAACTTATTTCAAGTAACAGGCAACATACCAGGTTACTAATTTCAAGTAACGGGTAACGAATTACGTTACTCGTTACTATTTCACAAGACTTCAAAAATTAAACTCCAATTTTTTTCGTGTTTTTACACGGCAAGTCATGTGAATTCTTGAGTTTTTTTGCGCTTTTCTATGCATTTTTGGGGACGTGAAACCGTAAAAAAAATCTAAATTAATTATGTTCAGTTTCTGCATGAACATAATGTTTCTTGAAATATGGCGCTTATGCATACCTGTACCGTCAAACAGTAAAACGCGTTCATTCACAATTTAAAAAAGCAACGCAAAAGTAACATTCGATTTTTATCGGTAACGGGAACGACAACGCGTTCCTTTTATCCTAAGGTAACGTAGGTCGGTATCGCGTTCCTTTCTTTTGCAAGTAACAAATAACGTATTTCGTGTTCTTTTTTTTTTGTAACACCTACAACACTGGTTAAAACTGTCATGTTGTCATTGAGTCTGTGTGAGGAAGCCGCAAAAGGGGGGGGGGGGGTAAAACCGGATAAAACTGCCTCGCGGGCCGCATGAGGCCCACGGGCCGTGGGTTGACGACCCCTGCACCTTGACCAAAGATTCCACAACACCCAGGACAACTCCCAAAGGGAAGCCAGCAGTGGACAACCTTTTGATCTGCATCAAAAAACTGTCGCCACAACTATGAAGGCACGACTTCAACAAGGCGGTGCGGAGACTAGACATTGCAATGACTCTCTTTACAAACTTGGAGTGTGCGGAATCATACATAAAGAGCCCCTTATTAGACCCAGGCTTATAGGACCAACACAAATGGGAGGGCTCAGACCGAAGATCGAGGTCCAAAAATTGTCAGCCAGGGTCTTCGAGTTTTGATTTTGAATTTCGCGCCAATCAGACGCGGCTGGCGAAAAATGGCCGCTAGCCGCCGCTAGAGTCACTTGCCGCTCTAGCCGCCGTCGACGAATATCCGGCAACAGTGAACATCCGGCGCCCTCTCCTTTTCCCGCAAAAAAACATGGCGGTGCTTCACAAAGTTTTGTTGACATGGTTCTTGTTCACCGTCTTTTTCACCCTGCTTGCGCTGAAATTAGACGAGAAAATCGAGTGGAACTGGTTTATCGTGTTTGTTCCCATGTGGGCATTTGACATCAAGCTCTTCCTCCTCCTCGCGTTCCAACTCATGACCATGTGCAAGCGGAGGCACGACCCCCTTCCGCGATCCGACGCAAGGTTTGGGCGCTCTTCTGCCTCTTCCTCAAGTCCGCCTTTCAAGTGTGCCTCTGCACGCGGCTCCAGTTCACCTCGAAACTGCCGTGGGTGTTCGTGGCGCTGCCGCTCTGGATTCTACTGCTGGGTGTGGCGTCCAACGTGCTCATGCATCTCATCTCTCAGCGGTGAGGCGCCCAAACCCCTGACAAAAGAAGGACACCGCGAATGGGCGCCAGTGGTCGTGCCAACAAGCACACTGCTCGATATTTGAGCAATATTTTTTTTTATTTCTTATGGTAATACTCGAGAGTAGCGTGCAACATACCTGTTGTGCGATGATCAAGGACAGACTTTGCTGGTCTCACCGCCGTCGTTGCGAAGAACTGTGCCATTGTTTACTATTTATTCCCCGATGCGAACATTAACTCCAACTTCTAGTCATCATTCCAGCATACTAATAAATAGGTAGAGGGTTCCACTGCGGCACCTTGGCAACCGTGACAAAAAAAAAAAGTGTAAATTCACTTCGAACTATTTTATTTACTTTCTTTAGTAGGCTGTGGTATGCCTCAAGAAATAGTGCGAAAATATCTAAATTATTATTGGCGCCAAGCAAGGAATGCATATTTTAATTTAGAATCGACAATGTTTCTCAACCCATTGGTTCAAGCATCGTCCACTCAACAAAGCAGTGGGAAATGCGTGCCATTTTCGGACACAGGAATAGTTTTAACCACAAGCCGGTCGTGGTTTTATCTTTTAAGTCAAGAAGGTAGGAGAAGCTCCTCCCACAAGCGTGATGCGCCCGCTTCAAATCTCTCCGCAGTCGAAACTAGAGTTCACTGGAAACGCTCCTTGTTCCGCTTCAATAGATTCCAGCTTGTCTCCGATACCACTTTTTAAGAAAGCGACCTTTGTATTCATTGGAGGGAGAACCGAGCCCCTGAAAGCAGCCTTTGTATCCATCGGAGGGGAAGCTAATCCCCAAAAGTCGTATTTGTTTCCATCGGAGGGGAAAACTGTAATCTCCCTCTCGTGGCTTCAACAATGCTAAGTCAAAGTTGAAAGATAAAGCAAATATGTACAGAAAGGCAAGACCCTCCGCGCGCATTGGCCGCGACGTTACGGAAACGATGGGACGCTATTGGATGCGGAGGCGGCGGAGGGATACATGATTCCCTTTGAGGGGCATTTGCCGCTCTCTCCTTAACCTGTAACCGACTATAGTTATTTGGGTGTTTCAAGACCAACAAAAATTAAAGGATAGCATCACGCATCCTGGTCAGTAATCAACGGTAGAAAGAATATCCGTTCCTGGTGGTTTAAAGAGAAGCAGTGCAGTCACCAGTTATTAAGTACAGTAGAAGAATGCAGAACCCTTCTAAGGAAAGGTCCACAATGCTCTTCACGTGCCATTATTCTGATGGCCATGTTCCTGCCCGCTAAACAAGCTCTACAGTATAAAAAAAGTGGTTACGTCACATTTATTTAACACCTAATAAACAAAATTTCTCAAAGAGGCAAGAGTATATAAATGACAGGACCAGACCAAACAAAAGGCTCATCTGCTACTGCAGCACCACTGCTGCAAGCCTCATCACACCAAAGTAACTTAGAAAGAGAGGCCACATTTGAAGTATCCCAACTGAACATGAACAGTCAACAGCTGATTAAATTTCATTTTATTTTAGATACCTTCACGAGCGACAGCACAATTGCGGGGACTGCTTTGCAGCAGCCTCCTGGGAGAAGCAGCACAAGCGACAGAAATGTATCTCCTAATGACTAACTCTGCAGGGAGCATCACCGGAAAAGGCAGAGGAGCAATCCGTAATGTTACAAGGCATCCCAACCACTTTTCTCCTCGGGGAGGCAACTGCTCGAGACTTCGCTGCCATTTCAACGACCAGTTCCGAAACGTGCTCCATGAGATGCTTTTCGTCGGTTTCAAAAGAAACTCGCTGCACACAAAATGAACAAGACGTGTCCAGAGACACCTTTGGTGACTATCCGTAGTCTTTGCGGTAACATTTGTTTCTAAATTTGAACACCTGCACATGACAAAAACAAGGCCAGCCTGACTTTGGCTCCCACCTAATCTCTGCACCCTTTTGAACTTCACTCGTGGCTCAGTTCAACACAATCCTCCAAAGGAGGTACGTCGGAATATGTACATCCTCAAAACTTCCATTCGAGAAATTTGTTATCTTGCAAAACATTGTACGGTAGGACAGCATATCAAACACAACTCGATGCCAAAATCTATTTGCGACACACTCTTTGCTTAGCTCGTCCAGCAACCCTGTTAAAGAGGCTAGGAAGGGGGCCAGTGAATGCTACCCTATCCAGTGAATGCTACCCTATCTTCAATCTTGGAAGTTGTATGCAGCATTGTAGGGGGCACATGTGCAAGAAGGTTGCTGAAGAAACTGCTCTTCCTATACTTGTTTTAACCTCAAGAACCGTGGTAAAAATCCAGTTTCGTGCGGGGCATTACTAATTTCCCCCGTTATGTGGAGAATTGACATATGTAGGTGAATTTTAGATTCAATATATGTTACGTTACCTTATCAAGACGTACATGTTTCAAATGCCCAACGCATTGATTCTTTCTCGGACAACCAAATCTTGTAGAGAACTACTTTGCGCAACATAAAAGTAATGCGCAAAACTTATTTTTTCATTTTTTGAGGAGACAGTGTTTATGCTTACTAAGCGTTTTACATAGCTACATTCCTGAACCTGTGCCTTTGATAGCACTGCACATAACTTGCAAGATGGAGTATGAATATAAAGACCGAGAACAGTGGAAGCCAATGCTGCTGTAAACCGACGAACATAAGCGTACATGATTCTGCAGGTACAGTAGTTTCCACCTCGGCGTCAATAATTCCAACAGAGTTGCTCCGACGGGCACCACGTGGCATAACTGAACGCCACTATGTGGCGTTCAGTTATGAAAAGTGACTACTCTCTTTTCCAAAAACACACCTCAGCACTCCTCTTTCTCCCAAGGTAAGCACCAGAAACATTTCACATACCACAGCAAACAATGTCATGGTGCAACAGCCTTCACAACAGCACACCCCAAACAAGTTCCCATCACTGATCCACTAGAGAATGTCTCCTCTGTATAAAGTACATGCAAAAAAAAAACTGAAGGGCTTCAAAAGTACCAGCTTTTCTTTTGACATCCACTATTGTGACCCTTGATATGACAAAAGCACCTATGAAAACAACTTTTACCTATAGATTTCTGACACTTACTTCCAGATGCACCCACATGCAGTGAATAGGACAGCAAGAGTGCAAATAAGGCCTGAAAAATTATATAGAGTGGCCATGTATTGCTACAGCCTCAGTAAACCACAAAATACTGGAAGACAACAGAAACGCCTGTAAAAAGACAACAAAAGAATGCAGCAGGACAAAACTGCCAGCATTCAACAAAATGACAGCACAAAAGCTGCTCGCCCATTACTATCTACACCACAAAGCCCTCAGAGCTTCCACCGATCCCACATATCATTTACAGGATTATACTCACAAACTGAGTAGAACACATGTATGTATCTATGTATATATACACTCAACCCACACGATGAAATTCACTCCTGTACCAGACATGGGCATATATACATATACATACATACACACTGGAAAAGCACTTCAGTCATTACCACAGAACACAAAAATGGCTTCTAGCACACCGTGTCTTGCATAAAAGAACAAAAGAAACAAAAAAAAAACCAGGAGGCAGTTGGACTGCCTCCAAGCAGATGCCGGGACCAAACGCAACTGGGAAACAAAAGCACGTTCTCTGCATTAAATTAAACTCCTAGGTAAAGAAAATAAACCAACCTAAGAAAGCTCGCCATATGAACAGTGCGTGGCAGCAATAGTAAATGTCCACGTGAGCAAGTGTACGCCCGCCTGCCTTGTGATATGACTTGTTTTCCCACCCGGAATGATCCCACCGCGTCGTCTCCACACACCAGAGTTCAGATCCTTTTTCATTTCCTTCAACCTCGTCCCACCAAGTTTCTGTCGCCGCCGCCATCGTCTTCGTCACCACAAACAAAACAAAAAGGCAAAAAAAAAAAAATAAACGAAACAACTAACCCTTTACACTTGACTAGCGGGGGCAGCAAGACGAGACCACAAAGCGCGGTTACAGGCGCCCCTCCCTAAGCGCTCCCGATACGTTGCGCAGGCCCTCAGACTTCGTGAAGTCGATCTCCGCGTACGAGAAGCCCGCGCCTTCCTCCGCGGCACTCTCCGCAACCGCCGCTGCAGCCCGCGGAGACCGCTGCATCGCTCCCGCCGCCCCTCCTCTCCGCTCGGCGGAGCCAGGTCGAGTGATGCGTAGTTCAGGACCCTCTCCGCCGGCGCTTCCACGACGGCGGCCCCGCTTCTAAGGGAGATGTTTTCATAGTTGGCTTCAGGCGGCGGTTGTGGCTCGGACGGGTCCAACGTCGCCGCGTATCGCCACGCCGGCGTCGCCGGACACCGGGGCGGGGTGCACCCTGGACATCGAATAGCCGCCCCAACTGCCGTTTGCACCGGAGGCTGCGCCAACGGGGTCCATGCTTGCCGTGACGGTGGGCTTGACCGCCTGCGTCCACTTCCATGTCTTGCTCAGGTCCAGGTTGACATACTCTCCCAACTGCTGCGCCTCCGGCGATTCTGGTCGCACCGGCATAGCCTTGCTCTTGGGAATGGCGCCGTTGGACGATGGCCTCACAAAGGACGCCCCTTTCCCGCCAGAGATTTCGATCGGGACGTAGTCGAAGTTCACTTTGCCGCCTCCCGCTCCGTCGGACGGTCGACCCGGAGAGAGGCTCGCTGCCGCGTTGTTCTCTTCCTTGAGCACGTGCGCCGACGGCGCCGAGTCTCGTCTCGCCGCGCTCAGCCCGGCGTAGCTCGCGCGCCCCTTCGGACAGTTCTCCTTCCCCGCGTCGGGTTCGACGACGGACTTGCGCTGCCCTCCATTCGAGAAAACGGACACGTCGCGGCGAGAAAATGAGTGCGACGGGTAGTTCTTGTTCAGCGAGCTCGGGCCGCTCTCCCCGCCCTCTGCCCCGCTCATCAGCACGTAGTCGTTGTCCGGCTGGTTGCCGACCTTCGTCGCCACCGGACTGCCGGCGGTGCTCGGCTTTCGCGCACCATCCGCCGTGACCGACTCCTTCCTCGGAGGTGTCGTCGCGGTCGCGGCGTCCGGACCGCCACCCCGACCAGAGTTAAACTCCGCAAGCTCGGGTCCGCACATCAACATGTAGTACTTGTCTGAGGAATTGGACGGCTTCACTGCTGCCGGGCTGCTGGCGACGCTCAATTTCCGGGCAACTTCCGTCGCGACCGCTGTTGACTCCTTCTTCGGGGGCGGCGGCACGGCCGTGACGTCCGAGTTGCTGCCGGAGCTGCTCCGATCGTAGTTGATCTCCATCAAGTCCTCGTTGTAGTCCGAAGTCCGCGACTGACGTGGCGTTGCCCCGTCCGGCAGTGCCGGCACGCTCGACGACTTCTTGGCCATCTGCGCGTCCATGTGGCGCAGCATGCCCAGTTCCACGTCCGTGTGCTCCTTCTGGCGGCGACGCCGAAGGGCGGCCGGAGCCACCTGACTGCCTACCGAGTACGCTCGCACTCGTGACTGGTCCAGGTGGGTCGAGAAGTGGTTCTTCTTGCTGCTGACCTGCGTTCACCAACGCCCCATTAGTTCGTGACGCTACGCAACTACTTCTTACAATGTACAGTTACGGACGCCGACCGATTTCTCGGACTTCGCGGGGACTGAAAGAACGTCCGAGTACTAGAGCGGTCCGAAAAAACGGCCGATTAAAAAACTTCCTTTTACGAGCGTAAAAGCCGTCGACAGTGACTTGCTTAGGGTTACACTTCTGCTTATGTTTGGCCACTTTCTATTAGCTTGAGAATCACTGCCTTCTTTTCTAGCGTTATGGTTGAGTACTTTCCACGCTTCTTAGCGACACTTCGTGGCGGCGGAGGAACAGATGGGGCCACGACGTCTGAGCCAACGTAGTCCAAAAACACGACTCATTGAGACGAGATGAGAGGCGCAAGTTCACGACCTCAGAATGGCAAACGAACAAAGCAAAATGGTAACAATGATAATGACGTGCAGCTAGAGGAACAAACATGCCGCAGCATGGCGTCAGCTAGCGGTAGGACATACAGTAGTCAAGTAGCGCTGCCAAACCAAGCCAATCCATGTGCAGCCAACATAGAATCTAAAATGGCGGCTTCTCGGTGGTGTTTCCCGCTGATCGCTCGCGACGATTTTGTCAGAAAAATTGGACTTTTGGACTTCAAGCTGTTCGAAACATCGGTCGTGAATACGCACTATTTCTACGGGCATGTCACGGTTCATCTTTAAGGTTCGAATTATCGGTGTCTGAGAAAATCAGTCGGCGACTGTAATAGAATCAGTGAATCGAATTCTTTGCCGCGCCCGAAGCCCGATTTACTGCGTATGCTTTACAGTCCTAGCGTGAATACTATAGTCAAAATTTTCTGAAATAGACCGGTGTGTCTACTTCCTCGGGAGGCAAGCGAAAAGCTAGCCATTCCAATTCAGTAAAGAAGCCTAAAGAATGAGAGGCAACAAATGGACACAAATATACAACCAGTGCCAAAGCAACGGGAACAATGCTTTAAGTTTTTAAACTTCCGGCATAACCTGCATTATTTACATTTCACCGCAGTCAGAAAGCCATAAAAGAAAAACAAATTGAGAACCTGAAGGTGCTGTAGATCGTCACAATAATCACAATGACAAAAATAAAAATGTGGAGTGAATGTTAGTTTGTTGCTCGGCTGATCCTGAGATAAAAACAATGAAAGAATTAAGATTCCGCAAACTGTTTACTCCAATTTCTGCAGCAGAGGTTCCTTCGAACAATGTGTGCTCAAGTTCAGAATACAACAATCAGAGTTGTCCTGCAACAGGTGCGAGTCTGCCACCTTCCTCCAAGACATGACACGCTACAATGGGTAACACTCAAATGGAGAGACCCCCACGGATGCTCACCTGCTGTCTGCTCCCAATAGAGTATGCACGCACAGGTTTGATGTATGCCTCCGAGTCGTCCTCGGACGGAGAGAAATAGGACTTGACCTGAACGAAGAAGAATGCAAATGATGCGCTTTTCAATCGGTCAGCCGACCGTGGCCAGAGAGATTTCCCTCCTCTGCCACAGCACCTGTCGTACCTTGTCCAGGTGGAAGCCCTCTAGACTGGTGGACAGCGGTGAAGCTGAATTTGGCACGTCCTGTAAACTGTGGGCAGAGCACCAACTGCCGCTGAAGTCTGTGCAGCTGTCCCCAACTGGAAAATTAAGCAAAACAAAAAGGCCTCCTTTCGATTTCAAGTTGTGGATTGCTTTGTAATGGAAGCCCCTGTTCCCAGAAATTTGCCCATCCGTGCATACCCCGTGGCAGAGCGGGTCGGCACGGTCAACAATATTACTGGACGGGGGTGTAATGCGGGAGTCGCATCATGCGACGGCAGGTCTTGTGACCCTACGCCCCACGCCGTGACTGCATCGTGCGATGCCGGAGTGTCTTGCAACATGATGTTAGGCCCCGTGACATCAAACCATGTGATGGCATAGCATCACATGACACCGCGGCTTGACACTGTGACATCATGTAATGACATTTCACAGGACCATGTCACGTGACATCGGGTCACAGACCACCGTGACTCGACACTAATGTCATATAGAGTTCGATGTCTTATAAACAAATATAAATGATCGCTCCTAAAACACTGCATCCCACGTGTTGTAGGAGATAAAGTTTGCTGCCAATTTTTGTTCTTCAATATAATGTACGGTTGCAAGCTGAAAGCTACAGTCTCTGTTGGTGCCTGCACACGTTCGGTTATGGGATTACAGACCCTATTTTGACATCCTCGCTCCCTCGCTCGCTCCCTCCCTCCCTCCCTCCACCCCATTTTTACTGGTTATCTATTTTGAAGCTCAAGTGTCAAATATCTATCCCTAAAATGGGAAAAAGAGAGAGAAGAGACAACTTACCAGACTTTGGCAGCGAGGACGACAAGGGAGCCATATCCATGTACGCCCCGGAAACGACGGAGAGTCCGATCGTGGCGGCAGAAGACGAGGGTATGGCATGCGCCACGGTGGGGGAGGTGCCCAACGTGGCCCCGCCCCCTGCTTGGCCCCACCTCCCTGACTTTGTGGCTCCATGGGAAGGTACCCCCGGTCGGCCGAGGGACGCTCCAGCGAGCTGCTCAGGCTCAGAGACCCCACGGGGCTCATCGGAATGTAGCCGTCCGCTAAGCCAGAAACAAGAGGAGCCATGCTGAGAAGACGCGTAAGGGCAACCAAGCTCGAATCGGAATTCCGGAAGCCAACGCGGCCTGAGCCCCAAGACTTTCCGTCAAGATCCTAGCTCAATCTGGCCTCAATAGAACACTTGCTAAAACCCCCAGCGCCCCGGCCCGCACTCAATGAATCATGGGAATGGTGTTCTTTCGGTTCCCTAGTGATCTGCAATTACGACCAATTCAATGCTTAGACACTCTTGAGTGTAATTCGGAGTCACCCTGAACAAGTGTCGTGCAGAGTCCAATGACCTGTCATATCACTTTTAAAATTTCTTGTCAGTGTCGGCGTTTTTGATACTGTGCATGCAATCCACAATTCAACATGATAGTATTGTAAGGGATTTCTGCAGCTCAGTCAGGTCAAAGGGTGGACGGCATGCACAGTATCAATAATGCTGACATTGATGAGAAAGTTGAAAAGTGATACGGCAAGTTTTTGGACTCTGCACGACGGCTGTTCAGGGTGACTCCGGATTACACTCAAAAGTGTGTAAGCATAGAATTGGTCGAAAGTACCAATCACTAGGGGACTGAAGGAACACCGTTCCCACGATTCCTCCAGTTCGGGCCGTGGCGCTTTGGGGGTTACATGCAACAAGATCGGTACGACGAAAATCCTGGAGCCAGATTTTTGTTTTCCTCTTAAACCGTGAAAGAGCTTAACCTGACCTGTCTGATTGCCTCCAAAATAATATGGGAGGGGCATGTGTCTTTGTAATTGTGGGGACAAGTCATGAAGCACTTCCGAAACTAAACTTACCTGTTATCAATAAACAGAAGCATGCGTGAAGGTGAAAGACCTGAAGGCACCGTCGTAAGCACAAACGCATCATCAGCTACGCATCCTGACGTAGCCTATATTGCCAATTCAGTTGCAAAATGTGCTTCGTTTGCGAGAGCCCCGACTCTAAAGATGGACGCAGCCCCAAGAGGGGATTGGTGGCCGAGCGTGCCAATGCGCCGCAGCTCGAAGCGTGTGAAGCAAATGCTGGTGCTGCAGAACCCTGGGATCCTCGGTTCAATTCCCACACCTTCTGCTCGCTTCGACCTGGTTGAAGGTCGCACCAGTGTGCCGTCGGGTATCGCTACAGCACAATGCACTTTAAAGACCCCGGGCTCGCAGTGGTACCGCACTGGCCAAATGTTTCGTCTACCGCCGGGACACCAGAACTCCTTTGGGGCTGACTAACTTCCGACTGTCTAAACATTCGCTCCACACGATTTTACAGATCCAAGGTGTCGGAAACAAAATTCCGAGCCTACCGTTCCCTTCAGGAATGGACGAGGAGGGAGACATGGACATCTTGAGGTAGTCGTTGGACTCCGATGTCTTCATCGTCGGATGGGGAGCGTCCATCGCATGACTGCCCAGCGTGGTGGGACGGTGAACGAAGGAAGACTCGCTTCCGGAAACTGCGTTGAAGGTGGGGAAACGACATTAGCGTAGCAAGAATGCACACAGACAACAGTTTCAGATTTTGTAAGCCGAGCGAAGGACGTCTCAAATGTTAGCCGAACCACTCCATATTTGGACAGTTACGCTTTCCAGTCTTTTCCGTGACATCCAAGAATCTGCTGGCAGTGGCTGCGAGGCAAATGACACTACCACCTACCGTAAAATACCGAGCATGCGCCCATGTCGCAGTTAGTGGCCACCACCTACTTTTAAAATTTTTAAATATATAGACAAAGAACACATAAAACGCCCACCCCAGCAGACATCCGAGCCCACCGAGCTAGCCTAGGCGCTGATCTGCGTCAACTGCCTCTCTGAGAAGCCGGTGCGAAGCGCTAAAGCTCGACGCAAGAGCCCAGGCACAAAACAAGCTTGTCGAGAGCGGCACGGCTGCTTCAAGAATGAAGGGTCGCACCGGGCCCTGCACTGTTCCTAGAGACGTTTTCTGTTTCCTGTCGTTCTCAGTCACATGTGTATGCGGGACGAAAAAATAATAAAACATTTCAACCTGAAATATTCGAGAAAATTTAGATGAGGTAAAAGAAGAATGTGTGACAATCATGCTTTCTATAAACATTTTCCAGCGGTGTGGAGAGATCGAAACAATGTTTTACCGCATACCGGAAGTGATGACATTCAAGATGGCCGCGCCCTTGTGGAGAAGGTGTATACCATTCCGTCAGATAAACGGGGGCTTACCCTACCGTGCGTCCCTTCTGCCTTCCCACTCTTGGACCTAACAAAAGTTGGAGATAATCGCAAGAAAATGGGGGTGGGCGCCACCCCCATTTTCTTGCGATTATCTCCAACTTTGCGTGGACACTTCCTCAGTATTTTACGGTAGTGAACGCAGAGTGCATGCACAAGCAATAGTTCTCCAGTCGTCCCGCTATCCAGTAGCGTCAAGCCGAACAATAACCTGCTAAGGCTACACGACATCTTTTGCCTCAAGGTGGCCAGACCCTGTCACCAACAGATGTCTGCTGCAACCATAACCCCCAACGAAAGAGCCAAAAGGGTCAGCTACGCTCTTGAAAAGGAAGCTTTCGTAAGCCATGGCAGACGACGATTCGTTAAAAACAATTCCATTCTTTCCATGCTCCAGAATGTCTCTCGGCGAAACATACTTCCTGTCAGCTTTGGCTACTTCAGTGATTTGTTCCAACCGAACGACGTTGCATAAAATATTTCGGAGCAGGTGGAAGGTTAAACCGTCGAAAACAAACGCAAAAAGGTCTGCACGCACTGCCGTGTTGTGCGGAAAACAAATGGCCCGAACATAGTTGGAGACAGTTTTTTGGTTCAAGCAAAGGTGAAGGCAAACACGCCACCTGGTGAGGCCATCATCAGGTAGTCGTCCACAGCCGCTTCCTCTTTGATGGTTGGTTCCTTGGGTCCAGCCATGATGTCCACAGGCAGTGAGTGGCTGTATCTACTGCAATGCGAAAAGCAAGACACTGGTTTTAAAGTTAAAAAAAAAAAAGCCCCAATGTAAACATTTTTTAGGTGAAAACTGAAAACGAAGGTCTAAATAGACTTAAGTGAGTAGAAGAAAAGTTTAGCAGTTGAAAAATAACGTTATTTGTCCTAAAGGTTTCAAAATGAGCATCAGCCCGACCAAGTGAGCATATGAATGCAACACGGAAAAGTAGCCAAGGCAAAACATGGATAAAAAGCGCTTACTTGAAGAATTCGGTCGGGCCGTCGGGCTCATCCATGGAAAGAGTGCTGCTTGCACTTTCGAAGGAGCCAATCCTAAAGCAAAAAGATAACAATTGCAGGTGTGGCTTCCAGACACGAAAAAAGCCGTGCAAAACAGACTGAAGAAATATCATCTAGGCCTTAGATAATGCCTATTCAAGTTAATCTTGCACAACCTTTCTACAGACAAACTCCACAAGTCTGACTTCCTATAGAGAATGAAAAAAGCAAACAACAAAGAGAGACAAACTGTGCTGAGTCTACAATCTCTGCTGTCTTTGAGACCAAATGGTAGTCATGCTTCTGCATTTATTGGTCTTCCGAAAATCGCCCAAGTGCACAAAAAAAGAAAAAGAAATTACACTATTTTGATTATGTTGACAAAGAGTACAGTATGTGTCCCTCACAAGCCACAGATGATGCTTGTGGTCTGCTAACAGAGCTTATCTGAGGCCAAACAGGCCTAGCAGGAACTAGTGCCACTAAATAAGCTACGCTTTAGAGTAACGACACTTGGCCATATTGTGGCTTAAAATCATGGTTGCCAGTTATCTGCAGCTTTATCTGAAATCACAGGAAACGCTTTTCCGTCCTTCACAAATGTTTAAACAGTCCGCGACGGAGCAAAGCAATATTACATGAGCTTCCTAACACCAAATCGAATGCTGAGGAAGTCGCACTTTTGAACTTTTGAATCATGACGATCGGCAGTTGCGTCTGCTCTGCACAAGCCCCAATATGGCGGCGCCCACAACAATGTCGGGGAACGGAGTGCCGATACTCTAAGCGCAGCTCATTTAGTGGCTCTAGCAGGAACCACACACACAGAGTGCGTGCTTTGTGCTAGGTTGACGCGAGACGTTCTGGGCTTGTCAACTTCTTGCGTTTGTGGCGCTCGTGCAAACCACCCTCCACGGACGCTTTCTTTGAGGTGGGCATGTGCACCTGGGTGTGGCGCGCTGCACCACGTCACTGAGGCGAGCGGCCACGTGGCATGCATTACGCAGTGCTCCTCTCTCCAGCACAGTTGCACTCATCTGTTCTCTGGTTTTAGGGGCGAAGCTCCTTAGGGGCTAGCCATGTCCGGCGTCCGTCCGTCCCGTGCTCGTGAGCTCCCGTGCTCATGAGCACGTGCTCATGTACAAAAAAAAAAAAAGATAAAAAGAAATGATGAAACAAAAAAAAAATGTTTGCGCAGTCGACAGGATTTTAACCTGTCCGGGGAGACCCCAATAGATTTCTAGTCCATCGCCTTAACCACTCGGCCACGACTGTGGGACGAGTAGGGGGCTCTGAGATGTGGTAGTAACTCAAGAGCTGGGGATGTCATGGATGAAACGTTGCATGTAGCCGCTCAACGTCTATACAGGAGAGGGCACTGCGGTCAAATGTGTATATAATCGCGTTAAACTTTGCGTGCATTGGCTCAACGTTTATAGACGAGAGGGCGCTGCGGTCAAATGCCCAAATGCGTATATAACCACGTTTTATACCACACATTCTCTTTCTGACATGGATGAAAATGAACGAAAGGCTCGGCATGCTGCGGCTCAGCGTCTACGCAGACAAGCACCACCAGAGCTTCGCCCCAATCAACATCATTCACCACGTGGAGATGCGGTCAATTTTTTAGGGGCGAAGCTCCTTAGGGGCTAGCCATGTCCGTATGTCCGTCCGCCGTAGGCCGGCGTCGGGTGCTCGTGCTTCTGCTCGTAAGATCACGTGCTCACAAGCACGTAAGCACATGCTCACGTGCTCGTGTAAGGCAAAAAAAAAAATTGGAAAAAAAAGATGAAAAAAAAATTATGAAAAAAGAAAAAGAAGAAAAAAAAGAGTAGGGGGTTCTGAGATGCCATCCCATCTGTCTGCTTAAAAAAGAAAAAAGAAGAAAACCACACATTCTCCTACTGCCATGAATGAAAAGGACCGAAAAGCTCGGCATGCAGCGCCTCAGCGTCTACGTAGACAGCAAGCTGCTCCAGAGACCAGGGCGCGAGAAGCTGCTGCACAGCGTCAAAAACGCCAAGCGGACCCGGAGTTGAGAGCTTGGGAAGCGGCGGCAAAGCATCAACGCCGACAGCAAGCAGCAATACCTATGACCAAAATCAGTATCATCAGCACCACCCGAGCTTCGCCCCAATCAACATCATTCACCACGTGGAGATGCGGTCATTTTTGTTCCTGGCGCACTTGTGCTACGTGACTCAGGGGCTATAGGATCTGATTGCCACCATGCCAACCCAGGTTCTAGCCCCGCTGGGGCGTCCTGCTCGTATTGTCTTTAAATGGGCTCTATGGGCTTTGAAACTTTATACAGGGTGTTTTAATCTGAAGAGATTGATTAAAAAAAAATGTTGTGAAAGGCACAATAATGCAGTCTGTGCAGGTAAGTTATACGGCCAGGAGGACAAAATGTAGGGGAGTGATCGCTATGGCAAGTCGAATAATTTACTAAAATGTGTTAATTCACGTTTTAATTATTAAAAATGAACACATGGTTTCAATTAGAAACTTGCCGAGTGCCATCGAAAACCGCTAAATCAGTCAATTTTAGGGAGATGAAGCACGTGGGAAGCGCAGTGATGTGCTCAAGTTACCACTTGTGCAACGGGCACAAGGCCAACGGTGTGAAAACGCGAATGATGACATCGTCCACATTTTCCACCGCTGAAACCATGTTTATTGTTAATAGCGTATTTATTCGCACAATGAAGAAACCCCCACAACGGGTACCAATATTTTGATTTTTTTTTCCCCGCGTAATGAATGCATTTCCAATTTTCGGCTTTGCGAGTCTCGAATTGCGTCCAATTTAGCTAGCCAAGAGGTCAGGCCCAGTCAAGCCAAGCCAATCCATTCTCGTAATAGCTGCAAGTGCCTAGCTGCAAAAGTGATCAACCATGAAACCGAGCGGCGCGCAGTGCACACTTGACGAAGCTTGGCTCGAGGAACTGCCCAACCCTGGACATTTTTCGCCTATCGGATGCACTGATGTCAACAAACACGCCGTCGTCTGTGGTCCGCTTTAGGACAGTGAAATCGTGAAAGTGGTTAGGCCTAATTTTACATACTCCGGGTAAATGCGTTGATTTAATTCGTAACAGAACAGCACAGCGAGGTGCACCCTGCGAGGTAGGTTGAGAGTGTCTGGTAGAGCCCCTGGTAACAGCCGTGGTCGGAGGGTTGGACTTCATACGAGTTCTTATAGGCAGAGTCGCGGTATATAACTCAGCGCCCCGCCGAATACTAGCAATATCTATCACCTATTCGCGACTCCAGCGAACTATAGAGCGCCCTGGTCAGGCAAAATGGCGGACGAGAGGAGGTCGTTTTCGTCGTTCAACACGCGGACCACCATAAATGTCTTGCACTGCAGCCTAAAATCGGTGTTACATATGAAAGCAAAGCGATTTTTCGAAGGTAGAAACCTTCTTCTAGTCAGTGCGTAGGAATGACACTGGCGGAAGAATAAAAATAATCACTGGGAACGATGTTTGTTTCTATGCTGCCTATACGAGAACCAAGCAGCGATAGCAGACGACAGAGTCGAAACGACCTCCTCTCTGAGCTTCTCGGCGTCGCCACTACGCGGCGTCGATTTCGCTGGAGTCGCGAATACTCAGTGTCACTAGCTGTGTGCAGTGCAGGCGAAGGCCACGCCAAGCAAAGAGAGAAAGGGCGAGCACTAGGAGGGCAGGACGGGATAGGAGGGCAATGGAGGGCGAGGGGAGAAAGGGAGAGCACTATAGGAATGTTACAGAAAAGAGGACGTTTCTCTCCTCGACCCCAGCCTTCCTAGTGCTTGCCCTTTCTCCCCTCACCTGGCGTTGCCTTCGCCTGTACTGCACGCAGCTAGTGACACGGAGTATAAGAACGGTCGCGTTGCTTTCCGTACTGGGTGAGCTTCGCAGGGCGCTTTTCCTTCGGCAAAAGGCACGTTGAAAGTGCGCTAAAAGGTTAGCAATTTATAAAACATGGTAACTGTGGTGCACCCCCGACCAGTCATGGATGCGCCTCCATCATGCAGACTTGCCACAGTACCTTGCCGTGTCATATTGCCACCTAATATGACATTTGCTCGAAGTGTGTAAATGCAGAAATTTTACCCCGCGTAATGAACCAACCCCCAACCCCCCCCAAAATATGTGTCAATTTTTCATGAAAAAAAATGTGTTCATTATGCGAGTAAATACGGTAATTAAAAAAGCTAATCAACACATTTTAGTTAAGGGGGACACTGGCTAGAGGTTGAACTTCTTAACTACTCAAGTGACTGGAATGAAATTTGCAGGGGAGATTTAACTTCAGATGTAGGTGTACTGTGCAAACCTTCAGCTCTCTAGGACAAATTTACATACCTGCAGAGTGACTCATACCTGCATGTGTCACTCTTCATTAAGAAATCTATGATATGCAAATGAAGCTATTAAGCATCATCTTAACTGCTTGAATATAAAGTGGGGATGTGGGACTCTCGGGCTATCTAGTTTTAAAACTCAAATGTAAATATTTCAGGAAGAGTGATAACCTCAAAATATGAGATGCATATCTGTCCTATGTCAATTTTTGAAAACATAGCTTTTTCTCAATGAGGACTTTAATTTAAAATAAAATAAAGTAGATAGCTCGATTCCCCAGTAAATTTCAGTTCAGAAACATCTTGATTGTGGTATCAGAATTATTTTACCTTTTGAACAAAAGATTCCTTCGTATGAAATTTTCAGCAAAAAGCGGAACTGAGAAAAATGCATTCAAACATTGAACTCCTTTACTTACGTTAGTGCCTCCTAATGTGTTGAAAATATTTTATATCAACGTAACTATTTGGCGCATGGTTATAAAATTTAGTGTAAGGTGTATAATTAGTTTCTAAAACCGAAAACCTCAAAATTGAAAAATGAATTTTTTCGAAAAATTTTAAAACTTAGGCCCATGTCCCCCTTAATCTTTTTTTACTTATTGTAACGATTAGTCCCTTACGTCCCTCTATTCATATTATTCTACCTATCGTTGCTTTTCTCAAATCAATCTGAATTAAAATCAAACACCCCGTATATAACCTTCAACATTGTGTAACAAGCCCAGAACGACGGTCCTCCGTGATGAATTTCTCGTAGAATTCAGCTGATGAAACACATTCTGTTTTAAAAGTCCCTCACTCACCATGCGGACTTTGTTCGTAGATAGGTCGTGTCAGATTAGAGTCGACATCGTACGCTCAAAACTCCACAAATGTACAGAACACCAGGGCCACCATAAACAAAGTTTTAGAGAAAAATACCTCTCACACCTTCTTTAAGCACTCTTTGCGATTGCAATCTCTGCTTTACAAAAAGAAATTCCCAGGACTTAAAGGGACCATGAAACTTCTTCTCACTGTGGCTCGCTAGTGTCCGGACGGCCACGCCCCCTTAGCCAAACAAACAAGAGGAGGATTACCTAGCTCTTGGCCACGGATAACCCACTCCCTTTAGGTCCCTTTAAGACGGCTTGTCACCCTTAAGGAAACTCAACGGAGCCAACCAAATGGAGGTGCTCCAGACGCGTAAACCTACGTGAGGGAGTTGTTGCGAGAGGGCATCCGGTCGTAAGAATTCTGGGGCCTGGTCGCAGACGAGTCCGCGGGTAGGCGGGACGCCCCGCTGAAAATCGCAATCCGCACATTCAATTCTCCACGTTTTGCACCCGTACAAAAAATTCAAAGCACCTTTGGTATATCCCAGAGGCACTCTAAATGCATAGCATCTATAGGTCTTCTGCAATGTTTTGGTGTCGCTCAACATCGCGGAGCCACACAACGTTAGTGTCGTGCGTTGTCATGGTGCGACGGGAAGACCATCATGCCGATGATATTATGTGAACGCCGTGCACTAAATTGAGCGGGAGGCCTCAAATTCACTGAGGCTCGCCTTCTCCCTTCATCAAGGCTACACGCCACGGATACGGAAAAAGTCAAGGGCTGACCCTATAGATGCTACGCATTTAAGAACAAAATCAAATTAAAAAAATGTTGACGTCAGAGTGCACCGTACACTCTCCCTGCAGTGGCAGGCAACGTGCAATCTCCCGAGGAGAAAAGGCATCCAGGTCCTTGCTACCAGGTTCCAGAATCCTAATTTTCTTTTTTAAGGTTATGATTTGTCGACATTGCTGCATAGGTGACACGGAATTGTAAAAGAAGACGGACAATTGGCATCTCACTGGATGCCAATCGCAACCACTCAAATAACTGGTTGCGAGGCTGAAACGTGACGCAGCTGCGAAGTGTGCGCTGACACGCATTTGCTTCGTCGAAATTAATCTGTGTCAAACTATAACATTTCAATCCAGTGAGAGAGAAGTTGAATGCAGCACTACCTTGAAAGACAGAAACTTAGGACTATCCAAACACAAAACTTTAGAGTTTTAAAGCGCAGCCCTTAGGCGCCCGTTCTCGGCGTAACCGTGTAATGCATTATGGGACGTTTGCCCTAATGACGTCACATGTGACGTCACAAGGGTCTCGAGTTATGTCACAAGGATCACAAAGGTCACTTGTGAAGGTCACGACAAAGGGCACAACCTTCATAGTGACGTGATGAGGAATTAGGGAGGGAGGAAGGGAAGGAGGAAGAGGGGAGGAGAATGAGAGGAGGAGAAAAGAGGAGAAGGAAAGGAGGAGAAGGGGCATACTCTCTTCTCTGTACCCTCCCTCCTTCTCCAGGGCTGTGCTCCAATTCGGCATTAGAAAGAATCGTGAAAGTCTTTCATTTTTTTCTTTTATCTTCAGTATTCAGTGTGCAGTATGCATTAATGACTATCAATTTGCTACGACCACATAGAAGAAACTAAGTTACCACTATATATGCATAACAAATCAATCAGTCGCTCAGCATCTATCTAGAACCCATAGTGACAACCTTCGTTATGACCATATCAAGCTATTTCTGTCACCAAGGCTATGAAGTGAACAACTGAACTGAAATGTTTAGGCCTAAGCGAGTCCTATGGTCAGTGACTTTCAGGTATTGTGATCTCAAGGACGTCGAGCTTCTTTGAAAGGTGGCTTTATAAAATGTGTCCACTCGCCAACTAACAAGCCTGGTCGACTGAAGAGATCCCAAACCACAACATGTGACACGCCAATTTCAAATTGCCACTGTTAGGCCATATTGTAATAACACCTCAATATACCTAAATTAAAAACAATACATCAATCGTGAGGAGAGAAAAACTGAGCAACCCCAGGATAGAACCCTAGGAAGCAATTCGTTCACCACAGCCATGGACAGAACAAGAATGTAGGAAAGGAGCTTCCGGTTGCCCCACCCTCGTGCAAGCCCATCTACACCCGTAGCTGCTTGACCGAACTAGCACGCCATAAGCTCCCAGGAGACAGAACATTGTGGAATGCAGACTGCTCATACCGGAGGCAGAATAGTTCAAACACCCACCCATCATTCTAAAGCTGGCAGTGACGACGTTACTCTACGTTACACTCGTAAGTCAAATAACTGCAAATTGAAAATGGAGGGAGCGTCAAGGAAAAACCAGGCCTCACCTGAAGTCCGTGTGGCATTCGCTGTTGTTGCGGCTGCGCGAGGTCGGCATGGAGTCGGACCGATCTCGGCTGGAAGAAGGCAGCGGGACGGCCGTGGCCCCGTGGGCGGGCCGCTTGTGCGTGATTGGCTTGCTGTTCTCGCTCGTCGACGAACTTCGTGGCCTGGACAGGGGCCCCAGCTCCTCCCTGTTCCGCGACGCCTTCATGGCCCTGGGCAACCGGCAAACGAGCAGGATTAGTGATGAGGAAAACGTGGCGTACGGCGGTGTTCGCGGCCCCAAGGGCCGGGCTTCCTCCCCACTATACCAGCAACATCTGCGAAATCGACGGCACCTGGCGGCTAGAACAGAAAGCCATAACGGCGGGTTTCCATGTAGGCTTTCTCGAGTGATTGGATATTCATGGCGCCTGGCGGTCCAAAGATGAAGCCGTGGAAGTTGGTTGAAAAACATGTGATGACAATGCGTACAGCAAGTCGTCTCCTTTTTGCGCAGGAGTTGCAGTGACGCACTGATCTCTATGACACTTGCTGGATCGCGTTTGCCCGCTCCGCGAATGCGGCCACTGGCGGCCATCTTTTTGGTAGAGATATATTACCTCTAGCCAAGGTGCAGCTGCTGCAGCCACTATCATGCATCCATGGCAGACGGCGTTGTGGCAGTTGCGGTTGCAGGCTGCCATCAAAATAGCGTGTGATATTTCGTGCTTGATCGAAATTGTTTGACAAAACACATTTTTGAAACCCGGCGTGAACGGTAGCCCGATTTTTGAGGACCCGGTGAAAGTTTCACGAAATCGCAGCAACGGGGAAAAGAAGCACAGCACGCATCGAAAGTCGCATCGAAAGAAGCATCGAAAGCAGACGCCGGTACAGAGTAAGCTTTCGATGCGAACTGCACTGCTTTCCCCGGTGCTGCGCTTTCGTAGAACTTTCGCCGGGTCCTCAAAAATGAGGCTACCGTTCACGCCGGGTTTCAAGAGTCTGCTTCGTTGAACAACTTCAATCAAGAACGAAATATCACCCACAATACAGTGTACTAGATTCATGGCTATTTTATGGCAGCCTGCCGCCATTGCGCTGTCCACCATATTACTATGATGGCTAGAGATAATATAACTCTACCAAAAAGATGGCCGACCGTGGCCGCATCCCCGTCCATAGGCAGAGCTGGTCAAATGCGATCCAGCAAATAGACATAGAGATCAGTGCGGTGACGTCTGAATGACGCCGAGCTCCGATTGGCTTCAATTGAAAGGACAGTGGGCAGATCCCAATGCTAGATGCCTTGAGGTCTACCTACCCACTATTTTATTTTCAATCAGCCAATAAAAGCTCAGCATTCTGACATCATCTCAACCCGTGTGCGAAAAGCAGACAAACTTGCGCTCTGCATTGCGAAGAGTCGGTGACAGGCTAAGAACTCGGTGAAATTTCTGCCTCCGGTATGCGCTCGTTGCCATTTGCCGGGCTCTGGTTGCACGTGCGACGAAGTGTTATCAGGGGCAGAGAGCTTGTGCAGGAGGTGTAGCATCTATGGCATCCTTAAACTGCCACTGCCACCAACTAGAGAACCCAAAACCTTTGAGAAGTGCAGTGAAATGGAGAAGGTAATAAAGAACTCTGCTTCGAGAAACCAGAAACTGATTAGAGAGCAAGGGCGACGGGGGCGGCAATACGAGCTAGACCCGAGAGAGTGCAGCCGGAGCAATGAAACTTTCCCGCAAGGCATCTGCGGCCCGCTGAACCGTTGGAAGAAAGAAAGCCACACTTCCGCAGTTTGCTCCTAACACTGCCATAAATGTTCGGCTGATATAGTAACCAATGCTGATGCGATGGAGACAAAACAAAACAAATGACCCTCTTTTCTAAATTCTTTATTGGCGCTAACAACTGGCAAGCAGAGCGATGTCAGGAGGGCGGGACTTGTAAATGGGGGTATGATAGGATTTTGAGCGCTTTGGCCAGCGTTCTGCTTGCCTCGCTCACACTGCTGCCCCCTTAGAAGCCCAATGTAGAGAAGACCAAACAAACGACCTGGCTGGAAACTACAGTGTGGTAAAACCAAAAGGGAAGGAAGGGAAACGAGACAAGAAAAAAACTGAACTCAATGACAGGAAGGTTGGCTTTTTAACTTTTGCTTCATAACCCGTAGGTTTCACCAAAGCTTACATTAGATCTTTCCTTTTAAGTTCCCTTTTTATTTTATCATCAGTTACTAGTAAAATACATAATTAAAGCAGCGATTCTGAACAGGTGGAATCCATAAGGTTCTAAGCAGTGTTGTAGGCATGACCGAAAAAAAGTAACGAAATACGTTACCCGTTACTTGCAAATAAAAATAATGTGTTAACGACCTACGTTACCTCAAAATAAAAGGAATGCGTTACCATTACAAAGTAACACACATTACTTTTGCATTACTTTTGAAAATTTTTAAACGTGTTTTACTCTTTGACATTACAGGTATGTATAAGCGCCACATTTTAAAAAAACATTATATCTATCAAGAAACTGAACATAATTACCTTATCTTTTTAGGGTTCCACCTAAATACTCACTAAAAAAATAAAGCAAAAAAAACACACAAAATAACGCAAAACATATGACCTAGTGTCTAGAAACACGAGAAAAATTAAATGTAATTTATTTAAGTCTTGAGAAGAATCTAACGTAAGTATGCAACCCGTTACTATTTTGAAAATTTAACGAGTATGTTACTATGTTACCGTTAATGCAATTACTTGTAACGCGTTACCACCAACACTGGTTCCAAGGTAAGACGGCACCGGTACTGACATTGCTAAATTTGGTTATTTTTGGTTCCGAAAAGAATTCACTGCAACGGAAACGGCAGATCGCCTTACATAGCAGCCATTTTAAATGCAAGAAAAAATTAACCTTCAAGGTGTTCTGAGGTATTTCATAATTAGGGTTCTGTGTTTTCGGGGTTTTAGTATTTGTCTTTGTATCCGGGGGTGCGTTTTCCGAGTTTATCCCACAAATCCTGCGCCTTTTTTTTTTATGTCGATATTCGGGTTGTTGAAGAAAAATGGGATGCTGGATTCTCCAACCCAGAGGGAATGTTCACATCACCCAAACACCTGGAAAACGTCCTGGTTCCGATAAGCGATGGGAACAAGTTAAGGGTTGTGGATCCCAAGGAAGCAACTTCAGAAAATGTTTGGTGGGGGGCCCAAGTCCAGGACACACGAAATGAGGCAGGAGACAAAGATTCCTTACAGCGACGCCTGGGACTTTTCTTAGTCAAGGACAGCTCCCAGTTCCATTCGTACCCAGACTTGCACGGCACTCATTAGAAGTAGGTAATCAAATTACTTGTAGACAATTACTTTTGGGACTAATTTTGTAATCATTTGATTATATTTATTAGGAAGTAATCGCACAAGTAATCCTATTACTTTTGGAAGTACTAAAATTACTTGTAACCATTACTTTTTCCTCCTCTCGTTTTTAATGGCACCCATTGTTTGCACAAGCTTCCAACCCTCAAATCCTCAAACCAATTATCTGACAAGAGTATGGTTTACCAAAATTGGTGGATTAACGGAATAAGTAGTTCCTAATTCTGGGACTCTAATTCAATAATCGACAGTATAAAAACCCGTTTTCAAACCGGCAGAAAAACTGTCGTTTTGAAAATTTAAAGTAATCGGAGAAGTAACAATCACCTTTCAAGTAACGGCCAGTTACTTTCCATCTCAAGTAATCTAGCTGAATACTTTTTTAAGGAAAAGTAATTGTAATCAATTACATTTTTCGAGTAGCGGCTACGAGACTGTTCAAAAACTAACTACTAATAGCCGATTCACACGACGGACCGAATTGCATTTTCGTCTGCAGAACGTGTACCACGTGACCGTCAATTCACTGATTCCTGCAATCCGCGCCTCGACCGCAGACTGATAAAGTCGAGTGCCTTTTCACTCGCGGATTTTGGGCGGGAGATTGACTTGAAAAATCTTTAGTCTGGCAACGGTACTATGTTTTCTTGCATTTTGTCTCTTCAAACAATAAAAAAAAATGTGGCATACCATTGCGTTTTGTGCATTTGCTGGTTCATTTTGTCGTGCGATCCTTGGTTCCACGCATGACAGAAACTGCAGAAACTTTGTCCGGCTGACGCAACGCAGGTTCCGGTACTCCTCTGGGTCCATGTCAAGAAGCTTCCCCTCAAAACTTGTCTAGCACGCCGCGGTAATTCTTGCACGTCCAATTAGGCTTTCACCGAGCAAGATTTTCTTGTGGCTGTGGTGTACGGCAGCTGGGGAGCACGGAAAGCGTGAAGGCATCGCCAAACGCCCTTCCGCGAGCCCAGAACTTCGTTGCTTCTATGCCGAAGCCTTCTCGAGCAGGACCATGCCTCTGTCACTGTCATGCCTTGCATTAGTAAAGCAGTGGCGCTTCGCGCGAAGCCTATCACGGTGTTCTGTCTCGGTTTGCACGTAACAGTAATGTTCGATTGTTTATCGCGGTAGCAAACATAGATTTTTCTAATGTTGGAGTTTCGCGGCAATGTGGGGTGGTAAACAGGTTTAATCCGCCCTAGCTGGCGTCTGCTCGTCGTCTCCCTCGTGCGATGCGCTTGGAAGACGGACGAACCGCAGACATGTCGTCACGTGATCAATCCGTCCGTGGATCAGTCAGTCGTGTGAATCGGCCGTAAGCAGATGGAAAGTGCTCACCCCAGGATGGTCTCGTGCATGTTTTGAGCAATCACGGTGTCCTCAGAATGCATCCACAGCTCTCCCGAGCCAGTCACCGAAGAGCGGCCAAGCTCCATGAAGAAGAAGCAGTCAGAGTGGCCGCACCGCCGGATGCTCATCAGCTGCATATCACAAGGCACCAATTCTTGACAAAACAAAGGCATAGCAACTACCTAGTACTTGGACAAAAACAACCAAGAAACAAATCGCTCGGTCAAACAAGACGAAAAATTTGTGAAAGACAGATGTCCCAATATTTTCTTACATACTTGCATAGAGTGATTCTTAAAGGGACACTGACAGGGTATCTATGGTCAATAAGGTTTTTATTTGTGCATTACATATGGGAGCCCAACTACCCAGAACACAATGTTGCATCTTGAAATTCGTTTTTTTTTCTGCCCGACGACCGCCGATTGAAAACTGGCCGTTTTGAGTCACACACTCTCTTCTCTGTGGTCATGTGCCATTTTCTATGGTTCGGACACAACCACCAAAGATAATCAAAGTCGTGGGTTATCGAAGGAACACACTCAGTACTAGAAATGGACAAAAAATGTGATACCCATTTTTTGTGGCTCCTAAAAACTGCAAATATATTAAATAAAAAAAAAAAAAAGTTGCACAGTGAATGATTTTTGGTATCGTTCTCCTCCTCTATATTTCTTCTTCCCCTCCAATCCAGTTTCGGTTTCAGTTTCGAGCAGTTGCATTTTCTGACTTTATTAAATATGTATATGTCACACTGTACCAAAATAGTGATTGGGTGGTCTTCTGACACCATAATGAATCGTCTGGCAAAAAATAAAAAATAAAGTTTTTTTGGGGGTGTTAGTGTCCCCCTTTAAAAGGTTCCCTAAATAATCGGAGTAGAACCCGATTGATACATTTTCGGTTTATATGTTTTCCCAACTGCTGAACTCCCAAAGAAATATGTGCATCAAATTCCCGTTCGCCGAGCAACTTTTCCAGGTTTGTACCTCCAGAAAAAGAAACCCGCACAATGCGTTAGGCCGTGGCTGCCCTCTCCCTTTTTCATTTCAGAATCCGAGCTCTCATCGAATTTTATTTCTTTTTGCAACTGGTGTGTGCATCAAGCTTCACCGCTTCACACAAAGAGCAGCAACTGATGCAGAAGAGCTTCTGCATTAGATCGATGGGCTTGAAAATTTTACTTAATCTTCTCGCTCTATGGGGTCGGAAATTTTAGTCAATCTCATTGGCGACTACAGTCCAATCAACGGCACTAAGCGATTCGCTAGCTAGCCCTCTCTAAGCGGTTCGCTAGCCAGCCCCCTCAAGCAAATCAGATATTCGCAGTGCCTGGCGGTCGAAAGATGAAGCCGTGGAAGTAGGTTAAAAATGTGACGAGAATTGCCAATAGGTCGAAATTCTTCAATCGCAATTATAAGGGATACACCAAGTTCCGAAGAACAGTGCCTGCTATAGTAAACAAACGATTCTAACAAAAAAGTTGACCTGTATTCAAATATGAAGGTTGCCGGCTGCCCACTTTAATGTAACGGATCGTAGTGACTCAACGGCAATACCAGGCAGTACTATAACTCTCCAAATTTTGCCATTCTTCTTGCACCGTAATCTGGAACCCAATAGTTCGGATGAAGCAGCAACCCCCATCTACTACGTTGCCTCTAAGCGCACATGTCAACGGGGCGTCAGGGGAAGGTCCAACTCACAGGGAACTCGAGAGTCTCTGGGTCCTCGTCGTCGGTGTGCATCTTCACCAGGGTGAGGGCCTTGGCGGTGAGGCATAGCCGGTGGGGGCCAGTGATGTTGCGGCTGCTGCCCAGGCCCTTCGGCTTCACGTTCACCTGCCACACGTGTTCTGAAAGGACCAACAGGGTCCGAGTCGCACTGCAATCCAAAAGCAAGCGCACAAACAAAGCGCAGAGCAGTTCAATCCGTCGCATTGTTGATTGAGCAGACCGCACAAATCGCTTTCTCTATCCTCAGGGTCGTTATTTCTAGGGGATATGTAGTCAGACGGTGGATGCGCAATCTGCACAATCTAAAAAGTCTAATGCGTGAACTTCCGTAGGCCAAACACTAAAAGCACGACGGTACTTTTCGAGAGGTTCGTATGAACTGACGACGATGGTGATAGCACCAATTGCAGCTTTCACGCAATATCACTACATCACTGAAATGCATATCATAGTGACGTTTGGAGCTTTGTCTTACAAAAACAATCTCGCCTTAAATAAAAATTGTGATTTTTATTTTTAGCCCTTTACCCACATCATGCAGAAATGACTTGAATGAAAAAAGAAAAAAAAAGTTTCACATGTCCGTCAAATAGCGGAGGTTTTGTGGTAAGTTTGTGTGGCCCAAAAAACTGTAAAGTTGGGATTGCTTAATGACCAATATAGGTAGTATGCAACATCCCTACACCTCCAATGTAATTTAGTCAAACTTTAAAACAAAATGTGTTTTATCAGAAAAATTCTATGAAAAAAACTAACAGATTCATTCATCATGGTCGATCGTTAGGTTCAAGCGTTACACATAGCTTAAAGTCATAGGCCCTTGGGGGTCCATGTAAAAACAAATATGAGAAACGCTTTTAATAGAAATCAAACCCACAACCGAGCAATTCCCTGCCGGATACCATACCGGCCGAGCTAAGCAGCGCAGGTGCGTGAAGAGTGTAGCACAACACAGCACGATTTCTAGGGGTAGACTATCTTTGGACTTTTTTCCTCCCCCGAGAGAAACTTGGAGAAAATACAGCGACTGTAGCTACAGATACCTTTGTAAGAATGTAACTGCATTGTTAACATCGTTTGAACAGAAATAGCTAACTATAATGCAATTACTTCTTCTAAATACAAACTTTCACAGCTCTGCTTCCTGGGTTGTAAAAACGTAACATATTGTTAACATAATTTTAGCAGGAGCAACTCTAACAACAATACAGTTACTTTTTTAAAGTCCAACTTTTGTGGCTTTGCTTCCCATGCTGTAAGAATGCAACTGTTGTTAACGCCGCTTTAGCAGAAACAACTCGAACTGTAATGCTACGACGTCTTCTAAAGAGCAACTCCTACAGCTCTGACTTCCAAGTTGTAAGAATGTAATTGTACCGTTAACATCACTTTAGCAGAAGAAACTCTAACCGTAATGCAATTACTTTTCCTAGAGAGCAACTTTTACTGCTGCATTTCCCAAGCAGTAAGACTAACTATGCTGTTAACATCATTTTAGCTGAAACCACACTAACTGTAACACTACAACTTTAAAGAGTAACTTTTACAGCTCCGCTTCCCAGGTTGTAAATATGTAATCATATTGTTAACATTAGCCGAGCAGAAACAACTCCAACTGTTACGCTACGACTTCTTCCAACGAACGACTCCTACAGCTCTGCCTCCCAGGTTGCAAAAATTAACCGTATTTAACATCATTCGAGCAGAACTTTAACGCCAAGACTTCCTTTCAAGAGCGACTTCTACACCTCTGCCTCCCAGGCTGTAAGAATGAAACCGTATTGTTAGCATAGTTTTAGCAGAAGCAATTCTAACTGTAATGCTAAGACTTCTTCCAGAGAGTGACTTCCACAGCTCCGCCTCCCAGGTTGTAAGAATGTAATCAGACCGTTCATATCACGTTAGCAGAAGCAACTATAATGCCGCGACCTCAATGGAGCAATTTTCGCGGCTTCCCTCGGAACGTGGCGTCGCCCCTGCCGCTCACCGAAGAGGGGCTTGGGCCTGGTGTCCCCGTCCAGCTCGTGCGACCCGTGCTGGAGCCGTAGCATCTCCGTGAGCCAAGCCTCAAGGTCCTCCTCCGACTCGGCCACCAGCGCGTACGAGTCGTCACGCGTGTGCAGGGTCACCACGTGCCGGTGCTTGGCGTCTGCCCGACGGTTGATGTTGAAGCACAGCCGCAGCACCACCGTCCGCTTGGGCAGCGCCCGGCCTTCCACTTCTTCTCGCTGTCATAGCACTCCAGGCGCGCCGGGCCAGCCTCCGACTCTCGTCGCATCACAAAGAACTTCTTCTTCATCGTCTGCGGAGACGCGCGAGACGCGACAGCCATTGAAGCTTCCGAAGCACCCCGAGCTCCCATATTTCCTCGATCGTCCCTACTTAAGTGTTCGTTGAGGTTAAGAAAAAACATAAGCCTAAATTTTAACAATTTTTGAAGAAACAAAAAATTAATTTTCTTAAGTTTGAGGTTTTCAGTTTTAGAAACTAATTGTACACCTTTATGCTAAACTTGATAACTGTACACCAAATAGTTACACTGATATAAAATATTTTCAACACATTGTGAGGCAGGAACAAAGTAAAGGAGCTCCATGTTTAAATGTATTTTTCTCAGTTCCACTTTTTGCTGCAAATTTTATACGATGGAATTTTTTGTTCGAAGGTAAAAGTATTCTGATACCACAATTGAGACATTTCTGAACTGGAATTTACTGGGGAATCGTCCTATTTACTTTATTTTACGTTGATGTCCCCATTGAGAAAAAAACTGTTTTCAAAAATTGAAACAAGACAGACATGCATATCATATTTTCAGGTAATAACTCTTCCTAAAACATTTACATTTGAGTCATAAAAACTATACAGCCCAAAGTGCCACATCCTCCACCTTACATTCAAGCAGTAAAAATGGGGCTTAATAGCTCTATTTTCATATCATAAATTTCTTAACAAAGAATGTTTAACAAAGAAAGTTGTTTTAGAGAGCTGAAAGTTTGCACGATACATCTACATCTGACAAAGCCTCCCCTGCAAATTTCATTCTGATCACTTGAGTTGTTCAGATGTTAAGCACCAATTCTGAAGATCGGAGTCATCCATCAATCAGTGATTATGTGCCGAAATCACTTCAGCATGAGCGTCATCGTTTATTAAGTCTGTAGGCTTCTGCATTGCTTTATTAAGGGGGACACAACCTTGAATTGCACATTTTTAAAAAAATGCATATTCAGAATTGCTGAGTTTTGGCATGTATGGATAACAAGGAACACTCTCACAAAGTCTTGTCAATGTGCACTGACAAACAATGTCAAAAATAATTATTCTTTATATGTTGGTGAGGTGTGCTGCACTGCGTAGCACTCGTCATCCAATAGTGAAAATAGCTGAAAGCAATGTCAGTATATCAGAAGAAGTTTGAGGAAGACATCGCCTACACTGCTGGAAAGAATTTCTAACATTTAAGACGCAAAAAGAAAATTTTAAAAAGTCATCTTGAAACTTCAAGTGCATTTATCTCAGCTTCACTTTTGGCAGCAAATCCCACCTTAATAAAACTATCGTTTCAGTATGAAACTACCGAGAGACTTAATATTTGCGGATTATATGCCGAAACTTTATCGAGCCGGTTACTATGAACTTAGATTTTACAATTTCATGTTCCTTTATTATGAAAAATTGTAATTTCCAAAACTTGGCAACTGTAAAAAAAAAAAAAAAATGTTCATAAATTTTTTTTTATTTGAAAAATGCCGATTTTCTGAAATTTCTTTTCATAGTAACCGGCAACAAGTATTCCAGTATGCATTCCACCAGAAAAATATGTGGTGATCAACACCGTTTCTCAACGATAGATTCATTGAGCAGATTCCATACAAAGCTACGTTTTTGGGGTATAGTACCTCACAAAATTGGTTCACAGGGCTGAAACTTTGCATGCCCTCCTTTTATATGGCTACAAATACCACCTGCGAATTTCACACCGATTGAGTTAGCAGTTTAAAAGTAGACATGTCCAGGTAGTGTCCCCCTTAAGTCAATACTGAGACCAGAGAGGGCTCCTCCCTCAGCTAGCAGTTGAGAGAGATAGACGTCCCTCAAGATTGAAAAGTTTGAGATCCTCTATTCTAGACACAGGAGCTCGTGCATCTAACCTTTCCCGAGCAGTAAATAAATAGTGTGCACGATCGACTCTGGTGCCCAAGGAAGTGGGAGTGCATTGTGGTTGGGTTCCATGTTCGCCAACATTCTACAATATTTCGAAAGCGAAGTGAGCCGTCAACAATACCTTGGCTCATTGCGATTCGCGGGGTATTTCAATAACGATAACGTCCTAGCACTCCCTGCACGTAACGGCAGATCAACGAGACATCTGACAAAAGATAAAATCAACCCAAGTCAACTACGTCTGTTAAGAAAGGTTACAAAGGCTTTGCAGGATACAAGTAAACAACATTCTCAAAATCGCTTGGCTCCTGTCTGCTGTTGCCGTGACGATACTCATCTACTCAATTGACTGCCGGGACTAAACAATGAGTTCTATCATAATAAACTCTATGCAAGGTTGTTTTGAAAAAGAGGACAATAACAACCAACAAGGATAGGCAAACAGCCTGAACTCGAGAGATGAAATTTCATGAAAAGTCCAGCATGAGCTTCCCACCTGAACAGTCGTTACGACTAAAACTTCACGAGCTGCTAAGTTAACGAGCTGCGCGACGAGATGAACACGTAGCAGTAACCTCGAACTTAACGAGGAATATCTCGTTCACACTTCGAGATTGTATCTACGCACCTATACATGGATGCTATATTAATATAGCAAATAACATGTTTTTTCTTTCATAGAGTTCCAACTTGAGTAACACGAGAGTTGGTTGCTTTTGGAGGGACACCGGCCCTCGGACATCACGGAGTTGCACCCACCTTGAGTTTCCTGAGATAGCCCGTCTTGTGGATGTCGGTCGCCTGCTCCGCGAGCGACACCAGCCCGTTCCCACGAGGGGGCACGTCTTTGGCCTTCGCAGACATGACTGGCATCAGTCTGGTCCCATACCCAATTGCCTGCCGCAGAAACCGGAAAAACGCGGCACGTTAAAGCGACACGGAGACACCCCCCGGACGTTCACTTCTCTGCAGTGTGCGCGGAAGACGGGAACGCAGCACCGCAACACAACTAGAATGACGCCACATCCCGCAAACACGGAGGCAGCGACGTGCGCTCCAGTTAAACCCGCCGGCGCCTTACTTTTGCTCGTCCCGCATTCCTGTCGTGCGGAGAGCGGGCCAAGGCTGAGCACGTTACGTGTTCTCGGGAGGCACAATCGGCGCTCGCGAGATAGGGGGCAAGCTCGGGAAGAACGAACTCGAGCGACAAGTGGCTCCGGAGGGGGAGGGCAGGGACAATGCCGGCGAGAGAGCAACCGCACCGACGCCACGGGGAAAACGCAAAATCGGTTATCTGGGCAGTTTTCGCAAGCCGCCTCCCGACACCTGTAACGCTCGCTCCGAAAACGTGCGCGTCGTGCGCGAAAAACAGAGCGTGGGGGAGGGGACGGCATATCGGCGTGGTTATCTGCACACTGGATTGTACCGCCGCTGATACAGAAACTTCTGGACCTTATCAAGTGCGGGAGGAGAAATATTTCGAGGCATTGTTTCACTGGCTTCTGGTTGATCTAGAGTTGTGTCTCTTGCTCGTTGCACTGGCACGCTTAAAAGAATGGCGTTTTCTTGAAACACCACTATTTCACTGCTCAGCTGACCCCTCGCTTACGTGCAAAAGGGCGACACAACTTAAGTGCTTGCAACTGAAGAAAATTCATCAGAAAAGCAGGGTGGACTGTTTGATTATCCAAAAGCACTGATTACAAATGGAGCTCTTTTAAAGGGAAACTGAAGCAACTCTGTATTCGAGAAAAACAATTAAATCATCCTTATTTGGCCTCCAGGATCACGAATATCAAAACTGTATTACAGAATGATGTGCCAAGTAGCCACAACAGCACTTTGAAAATGCCGCTGAAGCCACGCCCCCTTCCTAATACGTTTGGTGGAAGGAGGGACTCGCAATGTTATGCAGGGATCTCAACACTCCCGCAAGCCTTCCCCGAACGGTCAAAAGCGCTGCACACATTCCCTCACAAGCAGCACGTGCAAGGCAGTTGAAACTTCTGGGTACGACGTCCCGCCCAGTGGTTAGTTTTTCGGGTTTCTCTAGTGTATAGTAATACATTCAGGTCAGATGCTTGCGATATTCGAATTCACGGGACCACAATACGCAACAATCTATTTCTAACTCGTTTTTCTCAAGAACCTCTTTAGCTTCCCTTAAAGGGGCACTGAAGCCATTTTTGAAAAAAGTCGTTTTTGATCTTATATTGTTTAAAAGGTGTTAGTTCCCGCATATACCAAGTCCTATGTTAGAAAACTGCCTATTCATCTCAGGGAAAGAGAAAAACGTGGGGACTCTTTTTTTTCTTGCGGACTACATAGTGTGGACCAATGAAAGCCCTACAATACGCGCAGATTCCGAATGATTTTATTATAACTCGTTTCGAAGAGAGTCTGATAGGTACACATTCGGATAAGACTCCTCTTTTTCTCCGCAAGCGAAGCCATCGCTTGCAACTCGCCGACAAGCGCCCTCCCCTCTGTCGACCACTTCACTGGGAAGAAATTTCTTCCCAAAAAGGGTGTGTCGCGATCTTTGAACACACTTTTAACAAGGAAACAAGCAACGCACGGTTGTGGTTTTGTTGGGATGCTTAGAGCGTCTAGATTGGGTTGTCACAACAAAAGGATGATCTCAAAATCGACTTCAGTGCCCCTTTAAAGAGACACTGACAGCCCCCCTAAACTATTTTTTTTTAATATTTTGCCAGGCGATTTAATATGGTGCCAGAAGACTACCCAATCAATATTTTGCTACAGCATCACATATATTTTTAATAAAGTAAAAAATGCAACTGCTCAAAACCAAAACCGAATTGGGGAGGAAGAAGAAATATAGAGGAGGAGAAAGTTATCAAAAGTCACGTGGCTCTACGGCTTTTTTTTTTCTTTTTCAATCAACGTATTTGCAACATTTTTTTTGGGTGTCTTACTTTCAGTCGATGTTTAGTATTGAGTGTGTGCCTTGGATGACCCACGACTTTGATTATCTTTGGTGGTTGTGTCTAAACCATAGAAAATGGCTCGCTACCACGGAAAAGAAAGCGAGTGCGACCCAAAACGGCTAGTTCCCGATCGGCGTTTTTCGGACGGAAAGACAACAGATTTCGAGCCGTAAATTTGGTTCTGGGTAGTTAGGCTTTCCTATGTCATGTACAAATAAAAACCTTGGCGAGCATAAATATCCTGTCAGTGTCCTTTAAAGACCGATTTCAACACAGACGCATTTAAGACAAATTTATTGGGTGGAACCCCACTCATTGGCTGGCACTGCCAGAGTGTTCGTACAACAGTGCTCAAGGTTGCAAACCTAAGTTGGACAGTCCTAATATTCTCTATTTCTAATTCATATTTCTATGAAAACTGTCACTGCAAACCAGTGGCGTCACGAGGGTCAGCGGCACCCGGGGCGGCAGCCCGCCACGACCCCCCTCCCCCCCCTCTCGCGTGCCCCCCCCCCCCCCCGCTTTCGCGTGGACCCCCGCCCCCCCCCCCCCCCGCTCTCGTGGGCCGCCGCAACACCCCCTGAGCGCTGCACCCGGGGCTATCTGCCCCCCCCCCCCCTTGTGACGCCACTGCTGCAAACTTAAAGATACAGCCATAGGGAATAATGGAAAACAAAAACAAAGAACACAGAAGGTATATGTGCAGCAGCAAAAAAGTTCCATGAAAACAAAACAATTTTTTCCAAAGAGGCCTTTGAAGCTTCAGTATGTAAGAACATACTTTCAATGTTCAACTTGTAGATAATAAAAGCTTTATGCTTCTATTTCCTTGAAATCAGAGCCAAAAGCCTTGTAAACAATAAAGAACACAGATGATGTGACAGCTACATAATAACAAAACCAAATAAAAAGCCTGTCTTTTTTTTTGTAGTAACGCATTGTTATGATCAGCTTGCACCTGCCCAACACGGGAAAACGCAAGAGGAAGTCAACATGTTTGTTTCCCAGTCACCTTTGAGCCTTGCCCGTTGGTCTTTACATTTGTGGCGGTTAAATGTCATTTAATGTTGCACTGCTACAATAGAATATGAACATTCAGGGTACTTTTCAGAATATTTCAAGAAAAAGGACAATTGAGATAAGCAATTACTTCATTCAGGATAACATTATTGGCTGTTGCAGACGTCAGGGCACAAGTGTAACAAGGTGAGCTAATATTTTGTCCGAAATTGGAATATTGGTGCTTAAAAACATTTAACCATACCTATAGTTGGTGACAGGTTAGGAGTTCAGGGAAGCTCCTCCCGCCACCTTCCAATTTAGCAGAGCAAACGCTGGGAGGAGGTGACCTCCTCTCCAGTTTTCACTCTGGTAAAGTAGAAAGAGGTGGCAGACTCAAACAACAAAACAGGCATCACTTTTTGTTTCTCTCAAAGTGAATTTCCCCCTCATGTCATCCATAAATGTAAAACCCCTGAATGTCATAATCCTGGAAATTGATATTCTGGAAGCTGGATTTCTGTATACTGCAGAAGCTCTGGCATATTCCGGAATACGAAACAATAAGACTCGAGAGGTGAATAGACCAATCTCGCAGGCCAGTTTCGATACACTGTCGCCACGCATAATGGGAGCATATATCTGCAAGCGCGCAAACCCCACTGCAAGTGTGAGCGAGCAGAGCATGAGACGGCACAAGCTGTCTCGTGCACTGCAGTCAGACTTTTGTGGACCATAGTTATGGTGGCATCGTGCAAACGTGAAATGTTTAGTAAGATCAGTCTGTTTGATAGACAATTAAAATATGAATACAGCAATGGACAAGCACAGAGAAGTAGAAGTGGGCATTCATCCTGTGGACACCTACTTGACCTTAATGTGCCATTTTGCATTCTCAATCGCATTCTGAAACATGGAGGAAAGAAGAGAAGCGCACACACAAGTGCCGACACATATACTACGGTCAGATACAAGTTAGGAATGTGCCAGAAGCTCCTCCCACATCCTCATTGTCGCCAGCCAGTATTCCTTCGCAATGTGCAACTAGTCCACTACCGAGGTGCAGCCACGAAAATGGTGCACTGACAGCACGTAAGTCATCATGACCACTGCCTACCCTGGTTGGTCTGCAGAGCGATTCAATGCCATGGCTAACACTTGTTGATGTTTACTTGGCACATTCTTAACTTGTATCCGACCGCAGGACGTTCAGCTTTTTTGTTTTCTTTTCCCGAAGGAACAGCACTCTGGGCTGCCCATCAACGGAAGGAGCAGGAAGCACACTTACAAGACTAAAGTGAAGAACTAGTGTCGTAGAAACGCTGCAAGGGTCCTGTCACCTGCAGGCTTTTGCATGGTAAGTTCAGATGTTGCCTCCCCTGCAAAGATTGTAAAAGGGTTCTCACTACACACACAGAGTTTGAACAAAACGGCTTCCACCCGTACCAACCGCCAAAGTTACTGGACGTTATCACAGCGCCACAGTTCATGGTGTCCGCTAACAAAGAGGGCAACCCATCGATTAGTCGTTGGCAGCCATGCTGGCACCAATGGAGCCATCCAAGTCACGAGGTTTCCTTCGAAAACATCTCACCACACTTCCCTCATAAAAAAAATCACGGCATTCTTGATCGTGCCGAGTGTTTTCATGGCTGACAAAACAGTGGAGATAACTTGTTAGGAGCTAAGAACAGAGCAAATGTGGCCACCACCGTCCACTGCTCCTAACAATGCAGAGCTGCCACTTCATAGTCAGTTGTACTTTGTTCTTGCCACCCACTTCATTAACTTCATTGGCATTGTTCTAGAAATTAGAATGGGTGTAGGCTAACAGATGCTTGCTGAAACACACAACCGTGTGCTATTATGCTCCTTAGAGCTAATTCTTGTTGATGGTTGAAAACAGCTTCAGAGGTCAGCATGACAATATATGACTACATTCAATCTTCCATCAAAAAGAACAAAAACGAATGTGGGATTTCTCGAAGGTTTTACAAGCAGCAGGCCAATTTCAGGTGAAACATGGAGCAGCATGTCTTCAAGCACAATAGTGAAAAACAACATAAACATGGCACTTTTTTTTTTTAATAGAAGATTTGTTGTACAGGAGGGATAGCTAAGCTATGTGCCTGTAACTGTTTCAACCCTGTCTAATAAACACCGCAGTTACAACTATTACAGAACTATGTAACAATGCAGGCTTTCTGCATCCAATTTCAACGTCCTCTCGTTTCCGATTGTTTCTGCGCAAGAAAAAACCATGTTAGATTTACCAATGTCTTCCTGAGAAGGACCTCGTAGAAGTTGACAACAAAGCGCCATTGTAGCTTCGACCTCTGTATCATAATAAAATACCGCTGAGGATTGCTTTATGACAGAGTTTGTGTACGATTGTAACGCAACAATAAAGGGGAAAAGAAATAAAACTCCGCTGTCAGATCCCCCCCCCCCCCTCAAACAAATACCCAAGTCCTTTTGAAACGACGTGCAAGACGCGATTTCCTGGACAAATATTTCAATAGATAGCGACTCAAGAACGCAAAGAAACACGCATCTCAAGCGCAACTCATTTTTTACAAGAGTGTCGGCCTTTCGTGGCCGACACATCTGACGTCAGCGCTTACGCACGACACACAAAAGAATAGAAAAGATTAAAAAGAAAAAGAACACAAGCTCCTAGCGTAAACAACACGACTGACCTTGAGCGATGAACTGTTAAAAAAGAGCTGCGTTAGCACCGCCGACGAACTAAATGCCCGCGGCGAATTACAATAAGGTATGCCGAAAACGCGGCGCGCGCGCCACGCACTACCCGCCGCCCTCGAAACGCCAGTTCTCATTGAGGTCAATCGAAGGGAAAATCACGTAGCCCATTTCCGGGTCCATGTCAGAAAAAGAAAACAAAAGCACCAAAATACGGACCGACGGACCGAATGCACATCCCGCATACCCGGAGACCGGGCGAGCCCGGCGACCAAGCCGAGCAAGGCGGAATGGCAAAAATGTGGCCCTATAAACCTGAAACCGAGCGTGTAAAAACTAAAATAAAAAAAAGCTTGCCAGCGTTTTCCCTTTATTTTTATTTTTTTTTTTGGCTGCAGTCTCGCCGTTGTAGTACCTCGTACGGTCGCAGCCGTCGCCGCTTCAAAACGTAGCCGACCTTTTTTTTTTCTTTTTTTCTCTCCTAGTTTGACGAGACCGACAAAGCCCGCCCCGTGAAAACTTCCGGTGGCCATCCGACGTCTTGGGACCTTGTATCGCGAGACACGCGGAAAATAAATAACCTTGATGCAACACACAAGCATACAATGAATTGCCTAATAAGATTCCCAGACAGCAATGGCGATCGCGTCACGTGGTTAAAGGGAAGAAAAAATAAAAGCGCTCATCTCTCTCTGCCGCGCTTTCTATTTTTTTCCCCTTTCCTCCCTTCGTACGTTTCTGCGCGGAACCCCTCCAAGACGAGAATTCCGAGGCCGAATGAAGACTTTGAGGCCGTGTACATCGGACGATTGTTTCCCGACGGCGGCACGAAATGCCGAGCGTTTTCCAACGCCGTTAAAACAAAGCGAAACACCCCAAAAATAACAATTAGGAAAAGACCGAGCTCGAATGCTCTCTTCCGCAAAACGAGGGTGGTCCATGATGGCAAGATAGCGAGGCACACGCACCAAATACTCGCTATCGCACACTTACCGCCCGTGTCTCGCTGCCAGCGCGGGTCCAGCGGTGTTCTTGGACGTTGCCTCGTCGGCCAGCCAGATCAAAGCAACCTTACGCCGATTCTGGCAGTTTGTTTCGATGCCGAAGGAAATCACGGTAGCAGGGCCGCCGCTCAACCACGATCGCCTCCACGTCTGTTTACGATTTACTTCCGCTAGCGGACGCGTAGCGGCGCTGCTTGCGCTCTTATTTTTGTTTACTTCGTTTGAATTTTTTTCGCGTCTAGCGTTTCTTTTTTAACCGTCTGAGCCGCTATCGGCTCTGCCTTCTCTAAAAATCGTACAAAATAGAGGCGAACGGAGTCGAAAGATGCGCTCCCGAGTTTACGTGTTTTATTTTTCCGGAAGCGTCGCGAGCCGTTTTACGGCTCCATCAGCGTACGCGGTGGCGCAAGTGACGCAGTTACTAAATAAACGACCGCGCGTTAAGTGGAAAGGGCAACCCACTTCTTCCACGAGCGGGCCTCATAGGTGCTGCAATATATGCGGAGCGCATATTCGTCTGCTTCTTTGCAGGGGTTGCGATGATGTCAGAACGCCACGCTCTTATTGGCTGATTGAAACAAATTAGTGTGGGTAGACCTCAAGGCAGTCTAGCATTGAGGTTTACCCACTATCCTTTCAATTAAAACCAATCAGAGCTCGGCATCGTTTTGACGCCACACGCAACTCCTGTGCTAGAAGCAGGCGACTTTCTCTTTGCATAGGGCAACTGAAATAACCAGGCTCGATTTAAGATGGGCCATAAAAATCGCTGCCCACAAGTAGCAATAAAAATTTTTCGTCAAAGGTGTATTTTACGGGTCGGTGTTTTCTTGGAAAATTAAAAACTGTAGCTTCCTTTCTGCAAAAATAGGGCCAAGAAACTTACCAGGGTCAACAGCAAACATGGCTACATGCAGACGAGCTTGAGTCGAAGCGGTGGATTCTTATGCGAAGTGCAAGTTTGTCTGTTTCTTGCGCAGGGTTGCAGTGATATCAGAAAACCAAGCTCCGATTGGCTCCAACCGAAAGGATAGTGGGTAGACCTCAATTTTGGCTGCCCTTGAGGTGAGGTCTACCCACTTCGCTTCCAATCGGTGCTCGAGCGCAGAGGAGCAGACAAACATGCACTCCACATTGTCTGCTGCAGGTTAGCGGGGCAAGCTGCTCTCACAAAAAGCCCTCCACCCTTTCCACTTTAGAGGAGCAGATGCTGGAGAGGAGGAAACTACCAATCAGAACGAGCAGAGAGCTTCGAGGAGGGGCCTATCTTGCTATTCGAAAACTGCGATAGACCATGGTCACACTAAAGCCATCTAAACTTACAGGCGAGATTGTTGCAAAACTTAGGAAGTATGACCAAACTTCCACCTGTCCAGTTCGTGCACGAAAGGGGACTTGCATCTGAAACTGTGAATTCCATCCAAATTCAGCTCTCAGACTTGGCGTAACAAATCTACCGCCTACCCACGTGTTTGTGCAAAGTCATCGTGAACCTCGGCCTCGGAGCGTTTATATTTATTGATGAAAATTAAAATCTTTATTGGACAAGTTGATGGATGTGACAAGCAATGAAGCGGGCGAAAAATGTTTGTTCCCACGAACGATACAATGGGCCTATTTGCTCGCAGCCCGTTCTTTGAGGAAGCGCATCACGTACAAGTCGTCGACGAGTTCTGTCGATCGTAGCGACCTGGGGTTCCTGCAGCCCAAGTAGGGACACCTGAAAGCACAAAAAGATGCAAAAAATCTGAAGATCGCTGCCGTCAAAAAAAAAAAAAACACACACACGAGGACAAGACCTTGGGGCACCCTGTCAGGGTGCCTTGAGGTGTGTCGAATAAAATTCCATTTAATGTTTTCCCAGCACGCAGAAAACATGCCTACAGTGGAGCGTCCCCAACTTGGAGACTCGCAGTGCATGGTCGAAACGCTGGGCTCAGCGAGAGTGTCTAAATCACCAACGTGTTTGTGCGTTACCAAGTGCAAGGAACACTTTCACGATTTTTCGCTTCCTTCTATTCACGGGGCTTTCATAAGCTGGCTGACTGTTACGACAGATGTCTACGAGTTGAAAGACCAAGCCAAAAATACAACTAAGGTATCTGTAACTTCCTTTAAAAGGAAGTTGAAGCGGTTTTGAATTTGATTAAAAACACTTGATTTGTTTTAATCCAAAACAAGCATCACGGTTATCACAAACAGTAGGCCGTTTCATGCCTGCATCTCCTAGAAAGAAGCCTTTGAAGTTGCAGTGAGACCACACCCCACCGTGGCAGTGGGAGAAGGCAGTAAAAGGAAAAGGGAAAACATGACCTCACAAAAGGTTCCGCACGCGTGCTCCTCGATCGCAGAGCCAGCGTCGTGCATCGTCAATACCGAGCTAGTTGGCGACTCGTGCTTCTGAAAGATGCCAGCTGAATGTAGGAAGGTACACGAAGAGAGGGAGAGAGAGAAAAAGAGGACAAACACACTGTTGGACTAGCAACCATTTAATGAAGATCTTTTTCCACACCCATTAGTAGTTTCATATCTCGGAATGAATGGGTGTGGAAGAAGAGAGGTTTATCCTCAGTAAATGGTTGCTAGTGCAGCACGCTTCGAGCATCTTTCTACAAAGATGCAGGCACCTCGGCGAATCCAAGGAGCTTACGAGAAGCGGAGACGAAATGAGGTAAGGATTTCCAGCTGATAGTTGAGAGACAAATGCAATTAGAATTGCGCCTGCTCATTTTATGACATCACGGCTCGACCAACCAATGACGTACGGTGATGGCGAGCAGCTGCATGTTTGTCTATTTTTTTCACGTTTAGTGTTGTTTTGAGAAAAATGATGGTGATATTTCTATTCTCCAGGAAGTACTATGCCAAAAGAAGTTAACTTATTTTTTTTAACTGTTTCAGCGTTCTTTTATTGCTGTCAGGTTCAAGCCCATCCATCAAACAAAACAAAAAAACTCGCACCATAAAAAAGAAAGAAACGTGGCATAAATATATACGATAGTGCAAACTGTGTTGTATTGAGAGCCACCACACATACATTCCTCACTAAGTGCTGACATGACATTCCCGCGATCACTGCTGCCGTCACCTTCTCAAAACTTTGGCGAATCAACCGTTCGCCGCGTCGGTCGTCAAACTCGGAACCTTCAATGGTGGCAACTGGACTCAATCTCTCGGGGGTACCGACCGATCTTCAAACAGCCTCGCAGAATCCGTGGCCGGTGTTGGAATTTGCGTCGTGTCGGGTACTTGCCAAATCTGGAGGCGGTAGTTAGGCGGGTTTCCCCAGGTCACTGCCGGCAATTTCTTCTTTTGGTCGCCAGTAAATTTGTTGTCCACCTTCTTTTCTTCGGGTCTCTTGGGTTGACGCCGAGAGTCCCCGCGTCCACCTCGGCTTGCTGCAGTGTCTGTTAGGTCGTCGCCGAAACGGTCGTACGGACGGTGGTCGAGGGTCGACTCGCAGGACGCATGTTCGACTTTGTCGTTCGACCCTCGCCAGTAGCAACTTGGGGATGTAGCTGCCTGGTCGGGTCACTGCCGGAAAGTCTGCTTCTCACATTTCTCGCCCGCCCCATGCCACTCTTCCTGTTGTTCTCCATTCTTGTACTATTTGGAGCGTGTGACACCTAAACGGGGCATGCCGCTCTGCCTTGGAAGCTGATTGGTAGCACCACTTATGACACCACCTGCGTTACATTGCGTGGTGAAGCGCTGCTTGCTCGGACTTCTTCTGTGCCTTCCTTCGGCAATGTTTCTCCATCTCGCTCCGGAGTAAAGGTTCGGCACCTTGAAATTTGAAAACCTACCTGCGGTTGCTCCGTAAGTGCTTTCGCATCGTTAAACCCGCAGGAGTTGCTCGCAACTCAGGTTCAATCGACCGTCCCGCAGCTGTGAGCAGCAACGACTGCAACACGCTGCCATGTTTTTTGTTTATCTGTGCTTTATATGCGAGTTCAACGGTCCAGAAATCACTACAGGACAACGTTCGTTGGTGCCGATAATTGATAAAATCTAAGCAGAAAGTATTTTTCGCTCCTCCTATTATCAGATAGCCCTCCCCTTGCTGGCAAATTGAGCAGACATACCAGGATCGAGACGATCGCGGTGGTTTTCGCCAGCGCGTGGAGGGAATCTGTGTCCTCGATTTCGGGGCTTTGTATATAAGGGTTGCGCCGAGTGTGGCCCCGAAGATTTTGTATAACGCTGTGCTCGGGTAAGCCGACATTCATTAGAAATTAAGGTTGGTGGCTGCACAGGATGTCTATGCCAGTCCAGCTGTGTTCACCACGAAATACTTTTGCTAAAAGCCGCACCTTGGCACCACAGTTTCCAGTTTTACCTTCAAGGGTTTCCTGAGCTCCTAAATTTCCTCGGTTGTCCCTCGATTTGAATAAACTGTTCTTTTAGTTGAAGACCCATCTTAAAACACTCTGAACCATTTATTGATGCATTCCTAGGTACCAACACTCCACTGTATGTGTACTTTAGTGTTTACGAGGTCTGTAGGCTTTTCCACCCCTTTGTTGCCTCGATGCCGAGAACATGACGGGTTCTTTGGCTCTCAATAAAGAGATGGGTGTTCCTCGAGTTCAAGGACCCCTGCAGTGGCATGACATGCACCAAAGGCACTTCCCACTTCTGCCGCAATTTGAAGCCCCCGCCGGTGAATAAATATAGAACTTTACCTCTTGATTTTTCTTTGAGCAAGCTACCTCGAAATATCTACTGATACTGAGATCAGATACGTTGTCTTTAATTGGCCACCGCAAGTGTGAGGTGTTATTCGCAATGATGTGTAAAGCGCATTAAAAGTTGCACAAGAGCTGCTGAGAGTCACTCCAAGTAAACGTGTGTAACTTCTCGGAATGTGGTTGCGTGAACCTATGAGCGTCTTGGCGTATGTTCTCGCAAAACAACAGGGAAAATGTCAGTGGACTGAGCAAAGCGGACTACAAAAACAGAGTAATCTCAGCCTAAAAGAGAAGACACCTCACAGTAATGCAAAGTGAATGAAAATGCCTCAGATTCATGAAAACTTGCAGCCGATTTGATGTTCGCACATAAGACCCCGCAGCTCAGCTGACATCCCTTGTGGTGTTGCTGCCACGAAACATTGCATGAAGAAAAGATGTCGGCAATAAGTTGGAACTATGAATCGGTAAAACATGGCAAAAACTAGAGCTTAAATATTGTTAACTGGTATTAACAGTTGGGCTCTGTAAACCATGTGCCATTGGATGTTGCATGGCACTGCGCTCACGTGCTGCTTTCATGGTAACGGTGTCGTCATAACTTCCATGGGGAAAATGTCAGAGACACATGCGATGACAAAAAGCATCAAGTTGTACAGTGAAGCCCGTTTACAAACGGAGCCGTACAGCGAGGTATTGTCGATATCGAACTCACAGAAAATTTAAACAAAAATGCATGTAAAATGTACTTTTATAACGAACAACAAATTGGCTATATCGAACTTCACCCCCCCCCCCCCCCCCCCCCGAAGGGTTTCCAAAAATGCGCAAACAATCGTCTTCTAGCAATAGCCCTTACACCCCCCACCCCCTCAAAAAAAAAAAAAAAAAATAAGGGTAGAAAAGAACGAAAATTTCAAAAGCTCAAGTTGCGAACAAAGTTGAGCGAAGAGAACCGATTCAGAAGGAAAGAAAGCTAAAAATTACACTCTGCACGCACGCTGACAAAAAAAACAACCTTTTCATCCCAAAGTGGTTGCTTACGAAGAGAAGCGATTCAGAAGGGGAGATATGCTTAAAAACAAACTCTGCACGCATGCAAAAAAAAAAAAAAAAAGTTTCTAGCGCGTTGTTACAAGGTGGACGCGAAGACATGAGCAGAGAGAAGCTCTCGCCGTACAACGAACGCATCATGAAAGTTCGTTGTAAATGGTTTTTGCTATTCGAATTACTTGCTATATCGAACTGATCGTGGCGTTTCCTGCTGTTCGTTATAAACGGGTTTGACTGTAATCATAAAAGCTAGGAAGACAAGATCTGCAAGGTCATTGCAGGTGGTCCAAAACAAGTTTGAAAGGTGGTTTTCAATTTGAGAGGAACTAGATCCCACTAAAATATGCTTCTTTCTGATCTTGGTGGCCTCTTAACTCTTTACGTACCATGGGGAAAAGTGGTGATTTTCGAAGGGATGGACTAAAGGTTTTTGATTTTAAGAACTTGTCAGCATATGGCTAATTATGATACAATAAAATGTAGATAATAAGCTGCTCTTTAAAAGAAAAGAAGGTTTACACTAATGCCTGAAAACAGTTAGCCAAATTTAAAAGCTTAACTCGGAATTTGTGTAAATATGAAAACAAAATTTAAACATTGGTGGCTATATCAAGTCATGCTATGACTTTAAAAAATCCTAGATATACAAAGTATGCCCCATACACACTACCATCAGTTAGGTAAGTTAGAGACCTCTAGCTGATACTGTCGTATTTTGGTCTATCGGCAAGTGTACTTTCTGTGGCGTAATGCGATCCGGAGGAATTTGTTGCATGCAAAATAGCATGTCATCCAAAAATAAATTTTTTTTTGCACGTATTTTTGGTTAGTTATAGCACTGCTTTAATTTCTCCTCTGCTGGTGTTTTTATGGCTTGCAGCAGACAAAGTTTGTGCCCCGGCTCAGGACAGCCTAGAAGCTAGAACGACCTTTTCAATGAGCACCTGTCGACATTCTGCGCCTCGAAGATGGAATGTCGCTGTAGAAGCTCAAACCAAATTATCCACCCATCCACAGTCCTCACTGCTGTTGTCATCGACACTATCAGCGAAAGTAGTTGAATCGTTAGATTGAGGCCCGTCTTTGTAGCTGTCCCCAATGTCAGCAAAGATGCCATGTTCTACAGGTGCCACCACCATGCACAGATTTATTCCTGACTACCTCACCAGCTTGGAGAAAAGCGCAAAACACAAAATAGAAGCCAAAGTTGTAGTTCATCGACAATCTACGAGATGGTGCTACGTGCTCTTCACGCCAAACTTGAATTTTGGCGGTGCACTGAAAGCATTGAACATGGGTGATCAATAAATGGTCTATGGGCACGACACAAAAATAATTAATTATTTGCAATTCAATGCTTTATATCAGAAGAGGCACCAAAAATGATCAATGCTTCGACGTGTTTACTATACCTGGGGTGCTTACGTTGTCTTGATGTAGTGAGCGATGCTGTTCTTGTCATAGATGTGACCGCAAACTGTGTTTTTCACGGGGTGCTCGATGTCGCTCTGGGTGATGGGATCCTTCCACTGTGGGTTTTCTTCCGAGACCAGCATGCTGTCGTCATTTGCCGAATCTTCACACGAACCACCTGCAAGCAGTAATCGCAACAAATTGAGTGAACCCGCAAACGTAAACAATGTCCACATGCCTAAAAAAAATGGCCGAGGTCACACAACTTTATCAAATGGCCGGATACGTCCAGGGATAAAAGCGCCATTTGACTTTTTGTTTCAGGTTTTGTAGCTGGCAAAATATTGGTTTGTAGCAGCCCCTGATGCATTTGGAGCAAATCCCCAACATTTGTTAGCATGTCACTAGAAAATAAATAAATGACTGCATCGCTAAATGAGGTGACTATATAATGATTGCGTTTTTTTCTTTGATGCTGAAGCATGCTACTACTGACTTTCCGTAATAATAAATAGAGCCCTGCATATCCGCGTGATTACACGTGGATCATCCACGGATATCCACAGTAAACTGGCGGATGCGGATCAAAATTAATTGGATTTGCAGATTGCGGATCGGATGAGGATGCCAGGGGCTGCGGATGTGGCTTGGATGCGTATATCCTCAGGTCCAAATCTACATTTTTGCTCAGGTGACCCATAAACCTGTCCGACCGCACAGTGTAGAGTGAATAAGTGAGTGACACTATGAAGTGCACCATGGAATGTATTACGGGAGCAAACTATACTCTCTCTTTAGATAAAAGGTGCCAATCGGGAGAAAATTGTTCTTTACGTCAAGAAAGATTTGATTCTCAATAAAAAAAATCGCATCAGAAAGTTCTATTTTGCCAAAAATGCTGTCTCTAGAAAAAGTAAAGAATGCAGGAGCATCAGTCGTCCCGGAAAGAGTGTCCTTGTTTGGCAGAGAAAGAGAGGAAAACGTCCTTTGGGCAACGAAAACTCAAAACGTACAAGCCACAAGAAAGTAGAAGAAGCCTGCAAGTAGCTTTTTTGCCTAAAAGTAGATTGAGAAGACTAAATTCGATCCTCTGGAGTGGTGGAACTTGCGCCGGCACGAGTTTCCACACCTCATTCTTGTAGTGCTGCTTGTGCATGCAAGTGCACCAACGGAGAGAGACTTCTCATTAGCGGGTATAATAAATTTAAAAGTGGTGAGCCAGTCTGAAGCTGTCCATGTTGACAATATTTATTTCTCTACATAGCAACCTTGACAAGGAAACATTGCGTGTGTGAGTTTTCCTTTTCTCGACAGTTGGCACAGAGTTGTTTTTGAGTATATGGTTCTGAGCATGCAGTTTAGGGTTTATGTTTAAAACTGAAACCGACAGAAGGTGTTGCCAATATTGAATATTGCGATATTTTCCCAGTGGTGTACTTGTGCCTTGCCACATACACACGGGTACTTTGCCGCAATGAGTGAGTGCTTTTCCTCTCCCACTTTTTATTGTTGGGCCCAAATAAAATGACACAAAGTTATTAGTGTGTCCTTTGTTAATTTTCATGTTTATAAAATGTGTCTGCTTAAAGTGGGTTTTACAAAGCAAAGAAGAAAATAGTTATTGAAATTTCCTTCCTTTTGGGCACATCTTCTGGACAGTGTCAGTGCCACTGGACTCCCAAGACGATCTAATAACTGCAATCATCTCTTTAGCGATGCTAAGTGTCTCAGGAAGGATGATCAGCTATTTTATAAATATGATAAAACAATACGATAAAATGACTTTTACCGTATTATGACACGAAGAGTTCTTTGTACAAAGGTAGCAGACTGCTTACAGAATACCATCAAGATGCTTTTTAAAATTTTTATTCATGCTTGATGTTATGATGTAAAATGAAAGCGCGGATTGAAGGTCAGATGTAATTCCTAAATTTAGGATGACGTCCGGTTGTGGATAAAAAAGTCTGCGAATGTGGATCGGTGTGGATACAATTGTTTAAAAACATTGCGGATGCGGTTCGAATGCGAATATGAAGTCTGCGGATGTGGATCGGATGCTGATGATCAAACTGTTGTCCGTGCAGGGCTCTAATAATAATAATACATAGGATGCAATAAGAACACATAACTTTCTTTTTGGAAATGAGGCTCAGGTTAGTGTAGATTCCATTTATAATAGGTACTAAAAGAAATGATTGGAAAAATGAATCGTAGCACAAAATTAAGCCCCTCTCTCTCCTCTCCGTCTTACACTTGTAGTTTATTAATTGTGTAAATACAATTTCTCTGAAATGTCGACAAAAACGGCATATCCGCTAAAGTTGATCTGCGAAGATATATTCCCCCAATTTTCTATCAAACTAAATATTCTATTATCATAAACTGCAAAACAACCACCTATAAATCCCATGAAAACCTACCATATTGCTTTAGAAGTGGCACTGCGCTTTAGTGTTGGAGCCAGTGCTGGAGTTAGAGTTCACTGCCCTTTCAGTTAACTGCTGCACAAGAACTACCTTGACTACCGTATTTATAGAAACAAATACACATCCGCATTTCTTTTACCTTTTTCGGCACAGCTTTTTAAAATTAGAGGTCAACCTACAATCAAGACCAAAGAAAGTCTACTCATAATAGTACTAGAGCACGATTCCCGGGCTTATTGCACTAACACGGGAGCCCGTTGCTCCTGGCGCACCGGTGCGAGGTGGCGAAACTCGACACACAGGCGCTGGTGCAAAGAGGTGAGGCTCCATGCACATGCAGCAATGCAAAGCGGTGAAGCTTGCCTCATGTGCACCGGTGTGAGGCAGCGAAGGTTGACACGAGGGCGCATGTGCTACGGTACACTATGGTCACGGCACGGAGGCACGTGGCAGACACGACGATCAACCGATCTCGTAGGGAGTAAAAGACTCCGGTTCAATATCATCACAGTAACCGCCATCAAACTATTTTGAAAATTTTTCTCAAAAATGTTAGCTCCTGGCATTGCCAACACCAACTGGAAGTTAGGACGAGAATGTGGACAATGTGGTTGACGAGCGATCTCTATTTTCCGTTTGTATGATGTGGGTACTACCTGCAACTTCCGTTCACCGAGTTTCCACGTTGTCCTTCTAAACACCCGCCATTGCAATGCAGTTACAAGTACGAGCAGACAACAATCTCGTTGCAGCGTGTTATTGCCCCTCCATCAGAAAGTAATTTAACTAAGACAATATACAGGGTGTTTCACGAAAGGTGGACAAATTCGATATTGGAAAAACTATGCGTCGCACCACAAAAAGGCTTGTGTCGTTTTGGTCCTGGGCCAGGGACCTTTTTAGGAAAATTATTAAAGTCCGAGATAATTATATTGTTAATTAATTTTGCGTAATTAACTTTTTTATTATTGTGTTTAAGGGCATGGTTTCAATTAGAATATTGCTCAGCATCGTCAAAAAACACTAAATCAACAAATTGCAAAACGATAGAAGGCACGGGAAGCATTTTACGGCTTTCTGAAAAACCGTACAAATTCGACGGGTTTTTAAGTTTCGGTTTGTTATCGGAGCGCATCTCCGCCCCGGCAGCACCGCGCACCGTGGAGAGATTGTGCAACCAGCCTCTGCTGCGTCGTGCGATGACAGCGCACCAGAGGTTGGTTGCATATTCTCTCCACAAGGCTCAAAACAAGCACCACGGCCAAGTCAACAAAAAATGGCAGCATGCAGATGCTGATTATTCAAACTGTCTATATGGGAAGGAATGTCTTGCATGCCCAGACTTTCATGCAGGGCGTTTTTTTTCTTCTTCTAGGCTTTAAGATTTGTTTCAAAAAGCTTGTGAAAGCTGCACCAATGCAGTTTATGCAGATGATTCATGTACTGCCAGGGGGACATAATATAGAAGGCTAATTGTCACGACAGGTCGGCTAATTACTTAAAATTTGTTGATTAACATTTTTTTTATTAGTGAAGATAAACATATAGTAGTTGCAATTAGAAACTTGCTAACTACCGCCAAAAACCACTAAAATTTAGAAAGTCTTGTAGCGAGCAGGAAGCATGGTAGTGTGCTAAAGTTACCACTGGTGCAACAGGCGGAAGGCTGGCTGTGCAAAAACACGGATGATAAGAGACAGAAAAGCCGTCAGGGCACGTTTTCCCACTCCGAGCCTTGTGCCTACTGCGCGAGTGGTAACTCGAACGCACCACTGTGCTTCCCACACGCTCTAGGTCTTTCCTAAATTTTACCGATGTAGTGGTTTTCGATGACGCTCGGCAAGTTTCCAATTGGAACCGTATGTTTATCTTCGCTAATTAAAAAGTTAATTACAAACTTTAATTGGTTAATCGACTTATCGTGGCGATTAGCCCTCCATATTATGATTCCCTGGCCGTATAACCCAGCTACACAAATGGCATTGATGTGGCCTTTCCGGCTTCCTTAAAACAAATCTGAAAAGACTAAACAAAACACCCTTTATAATGCTTTTTGATATGCATTTTAAACAAAAAATAATGCAATAATTTGCTGGACGACATTTAAGTCCATCTTTCGTTTTAACCAATCACCTTCTTCCACCACTGGCACCATGTTGAGAAGTCCCTTGAACGCCACGTGGTGCTCGGGATTAGGCTGTTGCGCCCTCGACGCTTCGTAGGCCGTGTAGAGCACGTCCTTCATCTTGTCCGGGGCTACATTTTGCCTCCTGGCCTGCAAGCCACATCACGTGATGACCAAAAAAGCAACAAAATACCCCCTCTTCAACACCGAAGGTCCACCAAAAGTCTAAAAAACAAGCACCAGCTGATCGGTGGAGGAATGCCCACGTCAGTAATATTCATTAACCCAGTGTATTTAAGATTACCCGTAGTCACCGAATGCATCCAGAGTACCACATTCTGTTACATCTGTAAGGAAAGAAAATGAAGCTTGTCGACTGGTTGCGACGCTCAGCGAAGTCCACCAGTCTGTAAAGTTTCTCAGACACAAGCATGTGACTCACATAAATCAATGCAGAACTATGGACGTTTTTCTCACTGGTTTTCAGTTATTCTAGAGCAACACCTGGGTGACGCTTCAATACTCCGCAGCTCAGAGCATCTAGATCGAAAACTCTCACTGCAGAACCCAAGAATGCTGGGTTCAATCTTCACCTCTGCCCACTTAGATTTGGACGAGCATAGTACCGGCATGCAGTCATGTATCCCAACTGCATGATGCACGTTGAAGATCCCAGAGCTAGCAGTCGTACTGCACTGGTTAAACTTCTTATCTACAACAATATCAAAGCCTTCCACGGTGTTTTGGGCATGCAATAAATACCAATACCAATACCAATACAACCGAGACATTGGATGCCCATGAGGGTCGACTAATTTTCTGCTTTCTAAACATGTAGATACACCACAATTGCTTATTGAAACATCACGTCTGGTCAGCTGCATGAACATTGCTCTTGATGCCAGATTTCCTCAATTTGTAGGCATCTTCCCAATGTTAGTGCAAACCCAAACTAAGACGCTTGAACACAACCTCGTGCCGAGAGGCACTCATTATAATGGTGCTAGTTCGATAACGCTGCGCAGCTGGAACACTTCGCCAAATGGTGCGTCTGGCATCCCCACTACAACCCATGCATGTTCATGAGAGAAAGCAGCAAATTATACCACGAGGGCCTAGAAGAGAGTGGTTTAGATCAATAGCCGCATTTACATGAATGCGACTTGAGTCGCATTCAATGCGGTCATGTAAATGGCATAATGCGCTAAGGAAGCGCATCGCATTCAAGTCGCTAGACAGAAGTGGATCAAGACGGCGAATGTGCATTCATTCAGTTGATGTAAACAGAAGTCGCATTGCCCTTTGGTACAGGGAGGATTATGGGAAGGCGCTCGCTGTGGGAGCGGTGAACAGCGGAGAACCCTGGCAATGGCCAACGCTCGTCGGCGGTGTAGAGAGCGGTTCCGTGTGGTCTCCCGCAGTTTTCGCCCGAGAAGAAACGCGAGCTTTTATTGCCATCATATGTAAGCGGACTATAGCTGAATTGCTTGGTGAGGGCGGCTCCCATCCAAGCCTTGCGAAATACGGCTTGCACGTCCGAGGGAGTCTCTAAAGGATTCGGTGCAAGCACAGAACGACGCCAAGAGCTCCAAGCACTGCATGGTAGCACAGAACGAGCAGCTCCTACCCCGGTGCCATTCCTGGCTGCGCTGGAGCCCTTTCAGCCTCGGGGATTCGGTTGGTCAGGTTGCGGTCGGCAAGGTTTGGCGAGGCAAAGCGCGGTGGCGTCCTCGGGGCGTTCGGAAACGATCTTGCTTGTCAGGGCTTGCGCACATACGATGCCTCTAGTCCAGAGTGGCCCAACTCAGAGCCCAAAATGCTTGGGTTTTGATGTTTCTTCCGTCTCATAACTTCTTGCACAGCATCGAAGACAGCGGGCACACTCTTCACGGCTCACCAAAGGTGCCAAAGCCTTCACGTGCGACGCACTGCAAAGAACGTGGTCTACGTAGTGCACTACTGGTGCCAGAAACGCAGCTTACAGCTTTGAGCTTTGACACGGCATGGCGCCACCTTCATGTAGGGCTTGCTGCACATTCATGTAAACGTTGCCGCGTCGGCTCCATTCGAAGGACAATTGGAGTCGATGCGCTGAAGTCGCATTCATGTAAACGCGGCTAATGTGATCTTCGCCGTTGGTTGGACAAGCAACAGCACACTAACAAGTGCAGCCATCCCTGCATTCAAAGTTGCAGCCGTTTAAATTTCTCTCGGCTCGTGGGCTGTGCAACAGATTACAGCTGAACAAATGACTGTCATCTCCTCCTCTCTGCTGCACAACACAAGGGCGGCTTTGGGGACCACTACCGACGTCACAACAACCTTGCTAAGGCACCTAAGGGATATCGCAATGCTGGAATTTAGTTGACACGACAAAAATAATGCGAATAGACCAATCGGGCTTTGTTTCATGCACCGAGCATATGCATTGCGCCAGCAAACAATGGAGATTTGAAGCTTGAGATATGCGATGCTCCGTGACCACCCAATGACTCCAGGTAGGCGCAAAAAGATGGCTGTCAGCAATCAAAGTTAACTGCAATAAAATATACACGGAAAACCAGCTCTGAAATATTTTCCTTCACCAGTATTGTCATGTACAGTCCCAGTCGCAGTTAACTGAATCACGTGGAGGGAATTTTAATGCAAAAAACAACTGATGTATACAAGCACTCAACCATATTTCCATTAATTTAAGAAGACAAATAGTTTAACACTGGCACGAAAGCATGTATGAGCCTATAGCCTAAGCAAACAAAGACGGTGCAGGCAAAACGGTGACTCGATGTGCAGGAAAATCTTTAGGGCAGAGACCACCGTGAAGTCGGCAAGCAACAAAGCTAGACATATAACTATTTGAAAAAGGGAGTTTTGCTTGGTGCAAATAGGGCTGAACAAAACATAAGATAAAGCAATAAAGCATAACTGAACCTAACTATGTTATATAGCATGCTTCAGGCTTCATTCCTCCTGTAACGTAAAAGAATAAAAGCTGTTTTCTTTTTCTTGTAATGTATGTTGTTTTGATTGTGAGGCTGGTGGTGACATGTGATGATGCTTCATGTCAGACTACTCCACCGACGGTCGTTTATTTAACCATGACGTCGAAACACTACAGCTGAATGCCGCTCAGACTGGACAAAAGCAGTGTCGGCACTCCCTCTGGGCTTGGTTACACTGATTATGCATGCAAACATTTGAGTTTGGGCTTGTCAAAGTACAGCTGCCTGATGCGCAATGAAGAGTAGGATGCATGGTCGTAATAACATCGGCAGCATACAACCAGCACCTGAGCATATGACCAGCAGTCCTGACCATGAGAAGGTTAACTTTTCTTGATCATTTTCAGTATCTTGAAGAAACACAATGGTAAAGAGAGAAACTGCATAAAAAGGGTTTTGAAAGAGACAATCAGAATCGTGTTTGTAGGCAATTGTATCAGCTAACCTTCAGTCACACTACCAGTAATATGCCGGGCAAGCGCCCTACTCAAATTTTGGAGATAATCACGAAAAAAATGGGGCATGGGCACTTGTCCGGTAATCAATTTTAGATGTGATGTGCATATTTTCTCAGATCTTGCAAATTTGGAAGCGGGTGCTTTGTGTGTGTCTTCCTACTTTTTAAAAGTAGGGAAGAGAAAACACTCTTTTTTCCTGCTTGTTTCTTCTCGTTTTAGAGGTGTAGCCTGTCTTGAGTTTGTTTGCTGTTGTCAGCTGTAGTGTGGAATGCTCTGTGTGGAATAGTCTCGGGTGGGTTGTGGGTGGAGGATGCAGCAACGAAGTACTGTGGCAAAAGGCTGCAGGAGTGTGCAAAAATTCGGGAACAGATATGTTGTGGAGGAGTCGGATCTATAACAGGCTGTGTTATAAAATTTACTCGGGTGTGTATGAGAGGTAGTGTGCGCTGTTTCTTTTTTAAATTCCTCGTCTCCGGTTTCAAATGTGTGTGGCTTGAAACCAAGCTCGTCTGCTGGGCTTAGTTTGTCTTCAATCTTCACTTTATTCTACGACGGCTGAAATTACGTGCAGGGTTCATCCCAAACCATCTTAAACTCTTTTCTAAGCTGGTGCACTAACAAAGGTGGAACTCATGAAATGTACTTGGGAGCAGCCACGGGAGCAGCTGAAACAGCAGTTTCGGAGCCGGTTGGGAGCAGCTAAAACTACATTCTGGAGCAGGCTAGGAGCAGCTCAAATCAGCTTTCATTGCACTTCAGCTTGTGTCTTAGGCAAGCACAGGAGCAATTTCAGTTGTGCTTAGCAGCACAGATGAACATGAGTGGTTAGGGATTTAGGCAGATGGGATAACAGTTGAACAGGTGCAAAAACTTGAACCTTGTGAGCCTTAATGAGAACCAAAAGAAAGTACCATATGTTTCTGAAGATAGTTCCCTTGATAATTTCTGAGTGGTATTCAGCTGATCAAAATGCAAACCAGTACTGCCTATCGCACAACCCACACGTGCCCGACATAGTAAATATATGTGTGAACCACGTGACTTGCGTAAGCAACGGACGAGCAGTTGCGCGGAGGAACAGGGCAACAAATTTCGAGTATATACTATTGTGCAAGTCAATATCGAAGCTGCAGACTATGATTAATGAAGTTATCGTATTCAAGCGATAAGCAGGAGCAAGGTTCATGTGCGCCGAGCAGATCTACCGCTCGCGTGAGAGCTGCTGGCCGGCAAGGTTTCAGATCGGGCCGCGTTTCAGTTCTATCAAATCGCAATTTATATTGCGGGAATGCGGATTCCAACTTGTAACAATGAAGTACCAAAAGGAATCCTTTGCTCGTTTGTTTTCAACTGGCTGACGTCCGGATCCTGGGCCGCAGAGCCTCAGGCGATCTGACGTTTAACGACTCGCCCTCACCTCGGCTGACTTGCTGAACCGCTTATGGTTGAAGACATAACAATCCAGTCGCAGGTGGCGTAGCGCTTGGAATCACACCCCGAGTGTTTTCAGCGCGCTTCCAGCTCAGGATACACAGGGAGAATAAACAGAGCAAAGGATTGCAAGGTCAACTAAGCTAAACGCGCTCATTGTTGCCAATCGAGTTGATAGAAACCGAAACCAAGATAAAATACAACTCTTTGGCGCACATTTAGCGATTTGGTGCATAATGGCGCGAGGTACTGGCTGTGGCGCAGTTTCCACAACATGGCGCAGGATGGCGCAGACAAATGTGTCTGGCGCAAAATGGCGCAAATGGCGCAGCCGTTCCACCCCTGACTAATGAACCTGTACCAGATAAAAAGCGAGGGGTTCGTGAGTAATGAATTACCTGCTGTTTGAGGGTATCCGCCGCTTCTGCGTAACTTGCCGCATCATACTCCTCCTTGATCAGTGCCTTCATGTGTTCCTTCAGGAGTTCGAGGTTCTCCTCACTTCGTCAGCTGCAGCCATGAGGAAAAATATGTTACTCCCTTCCCATCAGTGATCGGTTCGGTGATTTGCATGTGACAACAATCTGCAGTGAAAGGTGAAGCGCTCTATAGTCCGTTGCAAGTCAAGGTAGGGCAAGCGAAAGGAAGGCCGGGGGAGAGGAAGCAGACAGAACCCTGGAGAGGGGAGGGGGAAACATCCTCCTTTCTCTAGCGTTCCGCCTGCTTCCGCCTCCCCGGCCTTCTTTTCCCTCGCCCTACCTTCTTGAGCTGCAACGGACCATAGTGAGTTGACTGTGTCCTCAGCTGGTGTCGTGTGATCAAATTATTACGTTGCTAATCCTGAGTTAGCTGAGACTTGCGTCATCGGTACATTCATGCACAAGCCTAAAGCACATGCAGCATGCTCGCGATGGTATTTTTGGCAGGCGTTTAGTCGTTTGGTACTGAAGATACCCTCGCGTACATGATGCTCGCGTTTGAGCATAGCCTCCTTTATTCTACAAAGCCTGTCAAATCGCGAAAGACTGGTTTCAGGCTTGTCGCTGCTGTTTGCTTCTGTTTGTCGCTCTACTGGGACTCGGGAAGGAAGCGAACACGCAAGGAATGACAGCAACGTTGATGACAGCCAAACTTACCTTCGCAGACTTCAAGCACGTCGGTTGCTACACCACGAATCGCGTCCATCCCCTGAACTATGTTACTTTTCAGCCTCTTGAGGTCGTCCACCGACATGTCTAAAGCGGCGAATGAAGTCATTGCACTTGGTAAATGACTGCCTTGGTTGATTTTGATTTTACCCCGCTTTTAGAAGTACCGTTAGCAAACAGGAAATCCATCCACGGAAACCACAACAACAACAGAGACACCGCGAAACGCCAGAAAGACAGCAAGTCGAAAGTACAATCATAAGGAAGAAAAGTAGCTAAAAGGCTACCCAAAAATAGCTAAAAGTAGCTAAAGTTTCCAGAAATATGCTAAAGGTAGCTAAATTTACCCAAGTCTTATTGAAACATAGCACTTCTATCAAATGAACATTTAAACCAGCATATACACATTAGAACAATATTTATTTCTCATTGCACCGCCGTTTGGTAGTGGATTTTTGGAAGAAATATCGATAAACTCGCCAGATTAAGAAGCAAAGTTATCAGTTCTGACTAGTGAGCCTAAAACAGGCACGATTCAACTCAACTACTCAAGTATACCTGAAGTATAATTGAAGGTCCGTCGCGCGGAAGGGAACGGCCTCCAAACATTCAGAAAATCGTCTGCTAGAACCGAAACTCGACCCCGCGCCCCTAAATTCGTTCAGACCACGCTGAATTTTGTGTACATCCTGCGTTTAGAAGGAGTTAATTGGGTTCATTTACAGACTCGAAATTGAGGCGAAATCATGCAGTTTTTATGGGGGTCACAGCCGCGGAAGCGCGCAGTGGATTCTTTCCTGAGCGATTAATCCGGTCTACAATCCATACTTATCATGACTTCAGTTAACTCCAGCAACATTGAGGCACTCTATCTCGGTAAAGAGAACTAGTGGCGCGTTTGGATACAGCGCAGAAAAATTCAAGTACCGCTTGTAACGGTCCCCAAACCTTTATGTGGCCCACTCAATAGTATGTAGTCCACAACCCAAGTAAAAAAAAAAGTTACCAAGTTACCAACCGCAGAAAATATGCTATAAAAAGCTAGAATTCACGAAAATAGCTAAGTATGGAGCTAGATTTTAGAAAAAGAGCCAATTTAGCTACTCGTAGCTGACGGAGAAATTTCGTAGCTAGTTGCCCCCAAAAGTAGCTAGATCTAGCTACAAAGTAGCTAAATTGGCAAGACCGGTGGGTGCTCACCTGATCACGTTGCATCCCTGCAGCTTTATTAAAAATAAAAGGTTTGGAATAATCTACTATAAAATAAACACTTTAACTAAATGTCCTGCTTAATTATAATAATCAATTACTACTCGTAATTCATATTGTTTTAAAATTGAAACGTTAGTAGCGCCTTAATTTTTGTTGCGATGAAATGAAAAAGGTTATCATCAAAGTCAAAGTAGCGCAAGCCAAGCAATCTCATTACAACATCGGGCGCATCGGGGTTGATCCGGTGATCAGGGCGACTCGCAGTAGCCGCGGTACACTGACATGTCTGATCGTCGTATTTTGTGTTGTGATCGCGTACGATGAGACGGTTTGGCTCGCTGGCCGGCGCGTAAGATGTTGGAGCCACGATTTTGTACTCGTCACGATCATCAGCGTTCTACTCGCGTCTAGGAGTAGGCGACGGCCTCGCATCAGGGAAATCCGCATCCTAATATCAAACCGTCGGAGCAGCACAGAATCGCAGGGGAAGGGAGGATATCCTGTCGCCTCGTCGTCCCTGTGGCGGCGTCCAAAGCTTGCAGCCAAACAACGCGACGACCACCCGCCAAGATGCCCGGAATCATGAGTGTCGACGAGTTTGTGTCCGAGACGCAGGAGGACTACAACTCTCCGACCACCTCGACGTTCGTGGGCAAAATGAATTACTGCCGTCAGAGCGTCAACCTGCTCGAAGAGGTAAGGTGCTGAATATGTCTCTCAGTCGTAACCCGCGCTCGCGTCTTCGGTGTAATGGTCATTCTGTGTTTCTTTCATAATTCGTCAAACTAAATTCCAAATCAGCTGGAAAAAAAAAAAAAAAATGCCGCGTACATGAGAACGTTTGAGCGGTATGAACGTGGTTACTCCGAAACACATTAAAAAGAAACTCCACTTTCTTTTTTTGTTGTTGAAAAACGCAACTTGCGTAAATCGTCCAGTTTCGAAATAACTTAATTATGACGATTGTTGTATGTTTTTAAGAGTGGTCATATGCGCCCATGGGCGTAACGCTTATCGCCGATCACAACTTACGGGTGTTTTTGTTTTGTTTCCTCGGCGATGAATTGGGTTATATCGCGTGCCTCAATGCCGATCTAATCAATGCCGTCCACTCCGACAACTTGCCGACGCGAGTTGCTCATTTTCACGTGGCTGCTGTCCTTATGTGCACCGATACTGAAAGTAGTTTTCTTTTTTTCTGGCGAAATTGAGTCATTCGTGTTTAAATTTGCGACTGCGTCAGTAGGCAGCTTTTTACTGCTCTTTAAATGTAGCTGTAGTTGGTTACACAGCTAGAGTAGTGTGTTCTTCCAGTACCGTTCATTGTTTTTTTCTTAACTTTTTTTTTTTATGATCCTGTACATGTTTGAAGATTGACTAAATATAAAATCAGAAGAGTACTGAAAAAAAAAGCAAAATAAGACTAGCCAGTTAGTTTTATTTTACTAGACATAATTCAACTTCCTGAACTGCAGACAAATGTTTGATAGACCCCTACGCTGACTTTTTCTCTTTTTTTCCCCCTTTTATTTGCTGTGTAAACGTACTTCCATGTCTAGCACAGCACACACATTTCATTTTCCTGAGGCCGCACAAAAACACTCGAGATGTCTTTTTGTTCGCCTTTGCAGACGTTGGACTTTGACAGGGACGGCCTTACAAAGATGAAGAAAGCTGTGAAGGCTGTTTACAATAGTGGAAACAGTAAGTTCTAGCCTCATGTCTGTTATTTTTGTCCCACAATGAAGCATGCATGTTTTTAAGTGTAGAGCGACTGCACAAAATTATGGCGACCAAACATAGACAGACCTTCCTGGCTAATCACCTTTTTTAAGGACATGCATGGAGAGTGTAGCTAATAGCTGAATTTCACAAGCTTCTCCACTCCTGAATAGCATTGTCGGTACAGGAAAATAAACATTATTATTATTGTAGCGTTAGCTACACTGGCCGAGGTTGAGCAGTTTCGCGTGGCCCTCATAATGAGCCGTACTTCATGCTGCGCAAGCGCGTGGAGCAGTGACGCCACACGGCGCACAGCTGGCGGGGCAAAGCCGCCGTCGCCGCAAGCTCCGCTGCCACCGCGCGCGCCTCGCCAATCTGCGCAAGCGCGAGGAGCAGTGACGTCACACGGCGCACAGCTGGCGTGCCGGAGCCGCCGCCGCTGCGGGCTCTACCGCCACCGCACGCGCCTCGCCGGTCTTCGCATTCCAGAGGAGAGACGTCATAGCTGCGGCAGACGCACTGGCACAGCCGCGTGCCCAGCCGTGTGCATTCGTTGCGCAGTAGCCAAGTCTGACACTGCACCGGAGCTGCTTAATAGCGCCTCTCATTTTGTCCGCATAAGCTCACGCTACGTATATCCTGGCATAGCCGAGCTAAGCCACCGCAATTTTTATTTTTATTATTATTATTGTTATTATTATTGTCGTTGTTGTTAATATTATTATAATTATTATTATTATTATTATTATTATCATCATCTCTTTGGAAACCAAAACACCATGATATTAGAATAATTTGCAGGACAGTTTAGAAAATGTTTCGAAAACATATTTCCAGAAGACCTAAAATGTTTAGGTCTTCTGGAAATTTAAAATGTTGAGTAGGTTAATATACTGCAAAAGGAGTGAATTGCTAGGCTAGTTGGCGGTTGATCGACATAACGAAAAACAGCACAAAAAAGAGGTGGCAAAGTCTCAGAAACAGACAGGACAGTCGCTGACTTGCTAAATGTTTGTTGAAAGAGTCCAATGTCGCTTATCATATTTTGCCTGCACAGTTATCGTGAAAAAAAGTGTGGAACAGCGTTAACACATGGGGGCAGTTATTATCCTTGATAAACAACGAGAGACAAGTAAACACATCTGCCAAAAATCAAAATTGTGTATATTTGCAAAGGCTATTCATTGATAATTAAATTTAACTCCCTTGTTCATCAAATGTACAGACGCAACACTGATGCAAGAGTCCTGGTTCTGTTTTTTAGTCTGTTGGGTTAGGTAATGACCTTGTAGAAAATATAAAATTGCACTGCCCAATATTCATCAAATACTTGAGTTAAATACGGGTTGTAGTGGTTTGAACAGAATTTTGCCTCATCCTTCACAGTGCAAAGAGTCATAATGCTTTTTTAACAGTATTGAAGCAAGGGATGACATTGCATTACTAAATTCAAGCAAAGCAGTATTCGTACCCCGCTACAAAATACTGCAATTCGAATTTCTGGCCCCTAGCGATGGTCTGTCATAGTCCTTAGTGATCAAGTAAAAATCCTTAAATTCTGACAAGATTTTTTTTTGGGGGGGAGGGGGGGGGTGTTTAAATGATAATTTATATTTGTTTTCAGATTGCTGTTTTGTATGTGTTATCACACAAATCGAGTCCATATAAGAGAAGTCCATATTATTTTTACCTGGCACTATTTCAGCTCACGTCGACAACGAAGTGTACCTCTCCAAGGCACTCGAAAGGCTAGGTGCCAACGCAGTAACGAAAGATCAGGAGCAAGACATTGGTATGCTGTTGCTTCTCACGTCATGTAATCCCATCTCATTAATTGTCTTCATGAACCTCACAAAATGATTTGATTAATTTTAAAACAAACTAATGGCCATAATTGAGATCTCGTAATCCATAGAATAAAGAATTGCAGTGGCTTGCAACGTGGTCTTCAGGTTAATAGGATTAAAATCTTCACAACTTAACCCCAAGTCCTTCATCCATTATCTTCTTTCCTATGTAGATGTCATTACAGCATTGCATTTGCACTTGGGCAAACAATGTGCTGCATGCTTTGTAATGTAATGTTCGTTTAACCTGCTTGGCAGTTTTGGGAAAACAAGAAAACAATTCCCAACTTTAACATCTTTCTCTCTCCTGCATTCTTTAACTCTTCAGGAGCGGCCTTCCTCAAGTTCTCGGTTGTGACAAAGGAACTATCAGCACTTATGAAAACGCTGGTGAGCTTGATATTGGTTTCTTCCAGTGTTTCTTTACTTTTTTACCTTTGGTGTCATGCAGAAGCCTTTAAAATATACTGAACCAAAATTTGGATTTTGCAAAATAAGGCCGCAGAAGCGTTGAACGGGACACTACGAACTCCAAAGCATCACTCATACATCGATATTTCAAACGGATGGTCGCGCTTTGGGAAAGAAGGGCGCGATCAAGCAAGGGCTACGACGTCATTGTCCTCCTGGAAAATCTGAGAAGGAGTGGGGGAATGAGGATCGTGACGTGACTTTTCTCGTCGGCCTCGTCGGCCGTGTTCAATCGCGCACTTCTTTTCCAAAAGTATGGCAATCCGTTAGAGATATTGCTGTATGAGTGATGTTTTTGGGTTTTGCAGCATCCCGCCTATCCATCCAGCCTTGTTTTGTGAGCTCGAAAATTCAATTCAGTATCTCTTTAAAAAATGCATGGTAAAAAAAAAAAAAAAAATCATGTAATTGTTTTTTTTTTTTTGTTTTTTTTTTCAGATGCAAAGTTTGCACAACATTATCATGTTCCCATTGGATAACTTACTAAAAGGAGATTTGAGAGGCGTCAAAGGGGTGAGTGTTCTTGCAAAGGCAGGCAGTTATATTATTAATGCGAATAGCATTCTTTGGCTACTTCACGCACTTTTCGTCTATGTATCTATCTGGCTATCTAACCTCTTACGCCGCGGGTCGATAAATAAATAAAAAAGACCGGCGCCGGCTGGGATTCGAACCGTTGACCCTTTGATCAGCAGGCAGACGCGCTAACCACAGAGCTATGAAGGCAGTCATTCAACGCACTCTAAACGGTTGTTTATATCTTTACCATAGGACGCGCTTACAGCGCTGTCACAGCTACCGGTGCGCGCGCGTTCCATGCACGAGGGCTCATTCCGCTCTCGTGAGGCTGAGCACGGCCGCTAGCTCACCCTCTCCCGCGCTCGGGAGAGGGTGATGCAGCGGCCGTGCTCAGCCTCACGAGAGCGGGAATGAGCCCTCGTGCATGGAACGCGCGCGCACCGCTAGCTGTGACAGCGCTGTAAAGCGCGTCCTATGGTAAACATATAAACAACCGTTTAGAGTACCGTTGGTTGAGACTAGCTGAGACGCCAGAAAGTCTGGTCGGTACCATTTTGAGTGTTTGTGCGTATGGCGCGTGCTTTGCTCGCCTTCCTAAGTGACACAAACGCACGTGCTGGGCTGCGGAGATCGTGCGCAGGGCTGTGAAAGTGTCAACAAATTTAGAATCGCCTCAAGAGTGGGCTGGCGTATCTAGAGTGTGCCGGCCACCTGACGAACGCGCATAACTCCGCACCGTTTGATGCTATTCGCATTAACGTAGATAATCATTCCCAAAGGATGGGTTCTGCTGATTTTTTTTTCACTCAACTCTGTTTGTGACAAGAAACTTTTTTCAGGACCTAAAGAGACCATTTGACAAGGCGTCTCGAGATTATGAGGCCAAGTCGTAAGTTTCTCTCCTCTTTCCAGATGTTTAAAGAGGCCACGCAATTCTTTATACACATTGGCAAGTAAGCAATTCAAAGGTCAAACTGTACCCACTGTTTATAAAATGGGAAGTGAATAGTACACCCAAAACAGTTACCAATAGTGGATTGCACGACTTAGGTAGCCTGCAACCTTGCCGAATGCCACTTTTCTAGATTGACAGCGACTTCAAACTAGCAAACTTAAGGCCGAAATTGTATCCTTTTCTTGTCGAACACCGACCACAGTTGGTAATCAGATGGTCATGGAAATTCTGAATCCTGGCACTGATTCGAGGTTATGTGAGCTTTGCTTTCCATCCTTTCAGAACAAAGATCGAGAAAGAGAAAAAGCAGCAAGCCAAGGAAGCAGGCCTCATAAGGACAGAGATTTCGGCTGCAGAGGTATCTTAGCCCATTTTTGTTTATCCCAACGTTTTTTTTCTTCCAAATCTATTTCGAAACACGGCAGTGAAGCGTCATGTGCCTCTCCGGTCGTCTTTTTTTTTTCCAGATTGCAGATGAAATGGAAAAGGAAAGAAAAATGTTCCAGCTTCAGATGTGCGAGGTGAGCCAACATTGCAACATGCCGCTTGAGACGCCCACCTGTGCAAACTGCTACATTTTATTTGTGTATTAAATTATGTTTGAATGTAATTCACACTGCTTGCTTTCCCCTCCTTGTGCAGTACCTACTCAAAGTGAACGAAATTAAGACGAAGAAGGGCGTGGAACTGCTCCAGCACCTCGTCGAATTCTACCATGCGCAGAACAAGTATGTAAGGTCTTGGCCTTCCTTTTGGAAAGTTTAATGTCGCAGTTCATTGAAAACAAATTGGGCAATATTGTTTTGCCAAGTAAGCTCAACAGCATTAGCATTTTCATAATTAACGGGAGTTCTTAGGGATAGCATAGACAGGAACCTGTGTTCTGTATACTGTACTGCTTTAGTCGGGAGGGGCTGTTTGACCTGCACTGCTGTGGTACAAGCATTAGAGGAATGTCTTTTGTGTTGCACAGTTTCTTTCAAGACGGCCTGAAGACCATTGGCCACTTCAACAACTACATCATCGAGCTGTCGAGCAAGTTGCAGAGGGTGAGGCAGAAGCAAGATGAGGAGCGCAAGAAGCTCATCGATCTGAGGAACACCTTACGGAGTTCGCCGTCCCTTGACATCAAAGATGTGAGTTCAAGGTTCCTTCAGACCAGCGACTTCTTACCAGGCTTCAATTCAAAAAATTTCTTGCCAAACTCGTCTGCCAGGATTTCATCATTCAGGCATTACCGTGCCTGTACTGTTGTGTGTTTACAGCAGAGCATAGAATTGGAATATGTTTGTAGCAGACGCGGTTTGTTCTTATGTTATCACACTTTATGGTTGTGCAGGTTGGTGCAACTGGCTATAGCCTGCATCAGCTACAGGGAAACCAGCACTACGGCTACACCAAAGTCGGCCACCTCCTCAAAAAGTCGGACGGAAAGATGCGTCGTGTCTGGCAGAAGCGGAAGTGCGAAGTCCGGGACGGTTACCTCTACATCTCCCACTCGGATGTGAGCCATGCACCTTGCTCTCTGCCTGGGAGCACTGAACTTGTGCAAAGTAGTAATGTGTTCGATGGCATCCGCTGGGGGAAAAAAGATGGAACTGATTAATTGGCTGGTTGCAGCCATACTGATGCAAGGGTTGTTAGCAAGACCATGTTGATGTCTCGTACAGAAAAAAAGCCCGACTATCCTTATGTCTTGATAAAGGCGATCTGCTCCTGTTCACTTGGCACTACTCCTTGGCATTTTCTTGTGTCACCGGCATAAACTTTTATTCTATTTGTGCAAAAGGTGCAAATGCTTTTTGTTTGTTTTTTGTTTTTTTCTACAGGAAACGAAAGCTCCTACGAAGCTCAACCTGCTGACGTGCCAAGTAAAAGTAAGTAGTTGAAGGAATGCTTTGACCAGTCATAAAGTCTAAAGGTGCTGATTTCCCTCCTTTTATTGTTTTATTGTGCAGAGCATTCAGGAGGAGAAGCGATGCTTTGACCTAGTCTCTTGTGAGTGTTTCTCCGATATTGCTCGTGCATTGTTCGATCGATGCCGTCTTGCGCTACAAATTTGTTTTTCTTCAGACAATCGAACCTACCACTTTCAAGCGGATGACGACTCTGAAATGGAAGCGTGAGTAATGCAATGCTTTGTGATGTCTAGTGCCACGTGCGTAACGTATACCTTTTTGGCACGCAGGTGTCTGCAGAACAAATAGGGATAGGGGGTGCTAAAATGATATCGCAGGAAGAAAAAGGTAGACAAGCACACTGCTGGGTTTGTCATCTCTTGTTCTGTTCAGTTCTTATTGCTTCGAAGGCATTCTGAATTAGACATTTTACATTGAGGGATGTAACGGGGCATTTGTGCCAGTGCAAGGAAAGGGCTTTTCAGCCTTATAACACTATTGCTCAAGCCCTCGGTTGAGTTTTTTACTCCCAGCTGATTTGCCGCGACATCAAAGGTTTGACGGGTCTGCTTGTGAATTTTGAAAGACCCGATCTCCTCAGACACGCTAAAGGACGCAGCTTCCCGATTGTCTCACGTGACTTTTCGTAGCTTCCAAGTATTTAGGCGGGCCGTCGAAAGCCTCCTAAAGCGGAAAAAAGGACGTATCCTTCAAGGTATATTTCCTTTCGCCTTTTTAGAAGGCCGCGTTCTTGCCGGTGAAAAAGTGGTGGAATCTCCGACAGAGGCAGGAAAGGCAAAGCAGCCATCGCTTTGACTAGCAGACGTAAAGCAGACGACGTTAACTGCGCCCACCGCACCAACCCGCCGACGCCGTTAAAGAGTGAGGAGTCTCGCTCGCACACGAAAGGATGGAAAAAGTATTTGGGGAGGGGGGGGGGGGAGACTTGCGAACACTAACCACCCTCACTCTCGGCTCTTAGCAAACAAACCTCGGCGCCTCGGGACACCTCGTTAGTGAGTCCTATGACTTCTCTCCATGATGCGCGTCTGCTAGTTGTTAGACAAAAAGTGAAAAGTGCGTGTCAACGACTTTGATTCGGCTCCCAAGGTGCGCGAGAGAACCACTTCCTTGGAAATCTGGAACATTCTCTTCTCGGCAAAGCACATAGGAGGGCCACTCGCTGCGATGTACGCAGTTAGCTCTGTGAGTGACGAGGCTGTAAAAATGACCGCATCTCCACGTGGTGAATGATGTTGATTGGGGCGAAGCTCGGGTGGTGCTGATGATACTGATTTTGGTCATAGGTATTGCTGCTTGCTGTCGGCGTTGACGCTTTGCCGCCGCTTCCCGAGCTCTCACCTCCGGGTCCGCTTGGCGTTTTTGACGCTGTGCAGCAGCTTCTCGCGCCCTGGTCTCCGGAGCAGCTTGCTGTCTACGTAGACGCTGAGGCGCTGCATGCCGAGCTTTTCGGTCCTTTTCATTCATGGCAGTAGGAGAATGTGTGGTTTTCTTTTTCTTTTTTTAAGCAGACAGATGGGATGGCATCTCAAAACCCCCTACTCTGTTTTTTCTTCTTTTTCTTTTTTCATAATTTTTTTTCATCTTTTTTTTCCAATTTTTTTTTGTTCTACACGAGCACGTGAGCATGTGCTCACGTGCTCGTGAGCTACGTGATCTCACGAGCAGAAGCACGAGCACCCGACGCCGGCCTACGGCGGACGGACATACGGACATGGCTAGCCCCTAAGGAGCTTCGCCCCTAAAAAACACGAGATATACGGCTCGCGCGCGAGCGTCGTCACACCGTGTTGGCGGTTGTTCCCCGCTCGTTCTTGCCGAGAAAAACCAATCCGACGGCGCGAAACGCACGCCGCAGAAGGTACACGCTCGGTAGCGAAACCACCGCAATGGCCGTTGATGCCCAGGTGGAAGGCGGTGTTGGTGAACTGCAAGGAAGGTGCACTTCGCAAAGCGTTCACGGAGCCCGGCCAGGCCGGGGCGGAACGGGCAACCAGAGCCTTCTGGAGTTCCAGCAGTCCATCATCCGCCAGGTCCAGCTCCTGCCCGGAAACGACCGCTGCTGTGACTGCAGCTCCACTAAAGGTGGGGAAAGGCATCTTCCGAGCCGACACCCGCTCGGACCGTGAGATTCGAAGCAACCTCGGGGCTGGTTCGAAGCTCGTCCGGCACTATCCAACACTACCTGGTGACGGTTACAAACACACAGAGGGAAGGAAATTGGTGGGAGGAGGAAAAATATTACTTTCGCTTTTTATGCCAGGTAGCGCAAGCTACCGCCTGTCAAAAAAGTACGACCATTGGCGTCTGTCCATCCATTTCCGTTTGAGCGTGACCAAGCGCGTCGTTGCCTCTTACGATAAGATTAAAGATCCCGTTTGCGTTTGTCTTACAAGTGGCGTCGAGCGCGCCAACGCACGGGCGCACGCCCCTTGCGTTTTGGGAAACAAATACGGCCGCGCAATACCGAACCGAGCGGCGCTCGGAAGCAGATGGCAGCACAAAACTCGCTCGCGGAACGTGTCTCGCACGTTCGCACAGTGGCGGTCGTCGGTGCTCGCGGAAGAACGCGAAGCATGAATTATATTGAAAGGCTTTAGACGAGGTGGCACGCCGGTGCCACCTGTTGGGTGGCTTTGGAACACTTCAATTCTGAGAATAACTAGACCGAAGGTTTTGCATTATTTGTGAGATCGAATCTGTGCACTGTCTACGAGAAATGGACTCTCGTAACTAGGGTTGCCACACTCAGAGTTTTAGACCGGTACGGACAGTTTTTTTTGGATAGCAGGCCGGTCACCGGTATGTATCTAAAACTGGCCGTCATTTGCCAATTTTTTTTCAACTATCTGAGCATATTTTTTTCTTTTTGCAGGGGAGGGAGGGAGGGAGGGAGGGGAGGGGAGGGGAGGGGAGGGGAGGGAAGGGAGGGAGGGAGGGAGGGAGGGAGGGAGGGAGGGAGGGAGGGGAGGGAGGGGAGGGGAGGGGAGGTTCCAGACCATTGCTTGAGAAACGACTGCATCGTTCGAAATCTCTAAGCGGGGGTGGCGGCGAGTAAGCAAGTGAAAGGGAAATGGGAGAAAGCAGGAAGCAGGCATCTGGGGAAGTGAGGGAAACACGCTACTACACAGGACCGCCCTGTCTCCTGTATAGCTGTCTGTGCCTTTGGGGGAGGGAGGGGGAGGGGGGGTCAATGGTTTTACGATTCTTAGCAGTTATTGGCATCCTAAGAGACACACGCGGTGCTATCGCCCGTCCGGAGGCATGCAGTTTAGAGAAGCTTGTTTTAGCGAATGCCGTTTTCTTGACCTGGCCACAAAGCATATTTTATGGAATTACAGATCCGACGTGGCTATCCACGAACTTTGGCATTTTGACCTGCATCGAGTGCTCTGGGGTGCATCGGGAGCTCGGGGTCCACATTTCCAGGATCCAGTCCCTGACGCTCGACAATCTGGGAACCTCGCAACTTCTGGTGACTTGACGGAACATTTCTTCTCTTTTGCTTTTTGTTTCTTCTTTCCCTCTCCTATTACGAATTTTTCTCTTGTAGTTTGGGATATTAGATGGTTGGGGTCTGGAATCGTGAACCCTACGCCCTTTTAGTGTATAGGTCTGAGAACATCTTAACGGCTAGCGGAAAATATATATAAAAAGAAAGGGGGTCTGTGCAATTGGGCAGAAATAATGCGAGACGGGGTAAACTAAGAAAGCCACGACCCTTAAAAAAATCTGAGACCAAAACTCGATTAGCATTTGCACAAAAGACATAGAAGGAATTACAAACAATGTTTCTACACTTTTGTGTAGCTTAGTAAGTTGGATGCATTTTTATAGCATTTATAAGTTTCTTTAATTTGTTTACTTCTATCTTTTTGCCTGTCACTGCTTTTGTTGAGCTGAAGTGGTTCTCGAAAATAAACGAGTTAGAGGGGAATTCTAGCATATTTTTGACCTGTGAATTTCAGTATCACAAGCATTTGAACTGAACATATCGTAGGACCAAGCGCTTGCAGCTATGGCTGTCGGCACGGTCCTACACTCTTGCAGCTTTTTGACTGCTCAAGTAAGGCTTACGGAAGGCGCGGAAATGTTGAGATCTCTGTATAATGCACCATGAACCTTTCCCCCACTGAACACGCCGGGAAAGAGAGGCTCCAGCACTATTTTGAAGGTGCTGTTGTGGCTACTTAGTTCATCAATCTGAAATTTAATTTTGATATACTTATAAAGCTCCATCTTATCTTTTCAGAGCAACCATTAGTTTTAATGTAGCTTCTACATTTTCGTGTTCAGAGGCAGAAACAACCACTGTATAGGTACATGAAAAAGGATTTTGTGCACAGATTCAGGCACACTAATTTTTTATAAGAATGGTGCAATGGTTAATTGTGCTTCTTATGAAGTGTAGGGTGCAAGTACTAGCCAAAGGCTGTGAAGAGTTTCTAATCTAGAAGAGGAAAATAAAGACTTCATGAAGCCCCTTAGAAGTTGCATAATATTTGGAAAAACATAAATAGGATATTGCAGTTACAAATAGATATTTACAGTCTATGTACTATCCTCAAGATAATATACATAAAAATGTTCATTATGAATGGGAGACCTTAAGTAGTGTTGAAAACTGAGGGCACAAACTGAGGAGACAATACAAAGCTTTCAAAACAAAAGAAAGGGCATTCGAAAGTTCAAAATATGTATACTAATTTAAACATTGACTGCAGTTAGTACATGAAATTCTGACATGACATAGGTAGGGTGTCCAGGAGTCATCCAGACTCAATAAAACCGTCCTTCACTGTATGTTGCAACTTTTCTGGTTCCTTTTGTGCCATGTGCCATCGCACACCGTTACATTAGCTGCTCTTCCCACATCAGCGTTTCGGCCTTTACGAGGTTCTGGATGGCAGTTTTCGTGGCAGCGGCATAAACTTTGTTGCTAGCAAAGGTCTTGCGGCGTATTGGTGTTAGCAGGCTGAGAATTGCACCGAAGCGCGGAAGTTTACGGCTTTCAAGTTGATGGATGCCAAAACTTGTGTGAGCTTCCACTGTCGTAGCTTTGCTTTGCGCTTATGTCTCCATGTGAAGCGACACATTTTGACATAAACATTCGAAGAAGGAACTGACTCGAGGCACTCGCCCTTCTCTAAGTGTAATTTGAGGGACGATGAAAAGCTCTTGCGTTTCCCAGCCGCACTTGTGGCAGGGCAGATCGCATCGCTCAAGTGTCGTCAGCGTGCCGGTGTTGCACATCACTGAACTCGCAGAGCCGTAGCCACTTGTTCTGCAAACATGTTTGAAAAACCCAATATTTTTTTTTGAAGCGCCAACACGCGTGACGGAGCGTTGCAACAGTGGCCGTTGACGCAGTTAGGCTTAGCATGCCTCAAGAAAACTGCCTCCGCTGGTGTTCTCCGCTTGCTTTTGCACCGCCTTTCTTGAAACTTGTGCTCGCTTTGATAGTTTCGAGCTCGAAAATCACCGTTATCAGTGTTGTCTGTCGCAAATAGAATCGGAGAAGCGTAGAAGGTGCCCCTGTCCCGAGTGACAGCCTCTCTTAGATGGCCGGTATTCATGCAGACTTGCGATGTTTTGAGCCACTGCGAGTTGGTCGAACACGTTTTTGCCTAATTTCTCGTCCAAGTTTTGTTTTCATTTTTTTTTTTACTTGCGAAAGTAGGGTGTCTGAGGATAATAAAACGAGGGAAATAAAAAGAATCTTATATTTCCAAAATAAACTTGTTTTTTTGAACCATACATCTCCCCTCAATGACTGCATATGTTTTTTGATACACAATGGGAGGTATTAAATTGCACGTGAAAGGCAGCCAAGTTCTCACTGACCAATATCCATGACTCAAAAGTAAACAGTTAATGCTTACGTGTGTGATCTTCCACATTCCTCTAGCTGGCAAGAGTGATGACAAACAATGGCTTCAACGAGACTATGGAGGCTACGATGACGCAGTCGAGGAAGCCCAGTCCAAGTAGTCCCATGTGAGTTCATTGTTCCTAGTAGTTGCAGTAGAACATCTCTCTGTTAACAGTGTGGATGTAGTGATGGCAAAGCAAAGCTGAAGTTGCTCGTTGCACTAGTGTAGGCATTTTAGATGCTGATGTGGAGAAATGTCTGTAAAAACTGACTTTACTATATGCAGCGATGGAAGTGGTCGCGCTATTTGCGCCAAAGTGCGCCATGAACGAAGGTCTGCTATATCTTGCGCCAAAGTACTATCTTTGCTAAGAATTGTGCCTAACCTGCACCAAGATGGGCAAAGCAAAAAATAAAAAAATATATTATTGGTCAACTAATATTTAGGGAAGTAGGAGAAAAGGAAAATGGTACAAATATGTATTTCAGAGCATCTCTACTCACCACATAGTTTGTTTTGTCTTAGGTCAAAGTACAGTCGAAGGCTCGAACACACACAACCACAAACTCATACTGAAAGCGCAAGTCCAGGGACATTCGCTGTGGCTGCACTTGATTCGTTTAGTCGCTGAAAGACCACGCACAGGAAGATGGACGAACGCCATTGATGCTGGTTGGTTGGCTGGTAGCGGCGGCTGCATTTTAAATTAAGGTGAAACGAGGTATTGAGGTTGCTTGTCAAGCGCGCTGGTTGGTTGACGCGCTGGGGGATTGATCGTCGACATTGTATAAATTTCCAGATGATGTGAGGAGCGAAAAGCTGAGAGAAAACATTGCCAAAGAGTAGGATGGCGGCTACTGTGATAAGACAGAACCAGGGTCTTGTACTCCTGATGAGATCACTTCATTATGATGTCTGCCGCATATCTCTGCGCTGCCTCTCACCAGTGCACGCGTGCCGAGCTTCACCGCTTTGCACCGGAGTGCTAGGTGTAGCGGCTGACAGGTGAGCACCTGGGTTAGCACGATAGGCTCAGAAATTATGCTCAGTGCTATTCCAAGTCTACTTTTTTACAGCGGAGCTGTTAAGGGCTAGTTTCCCCAGGATTGTGTCCCCCGCAAAGAAATGTCAACACAAAACTCTGGACAGCTACCGCCATCTATGAGCGACGGCGGCAACCAGACAATGGGCTTGCCGGCCTTGCTCATAGATGGCGACAACTTTTCCAGCCTTTCCACTCTGGTTTTCACCAGAGTGGAAAGGCTGAATTTCTCTAGGCGTCGTCCTAGATGTCGTTCTCGAGGTCATCCTAGAAGTCCTCCTTGAGGTCGTCCTATACGTCGTCCTTGAGGTCGTCCTTGAGGTTGTCCGAGAGGTTCTCCTCGAGGTCGTCCTACAAGTTGTCCGAGAGGTCGTCCTTGATGTTGTCCGAGAGGTTCTCCTCGAGGTCGTCCTAGAAGTCATTTTTGAGGTCGTCCTAGACGTCGTCCTTGAGGTCGTCCCAGAAGTCATCCTAGAAGTCGTCCTTGAGGTCATCTTAGACGTTGTCTTCGAAATTGTCCTAGAAGTCGTCCTAGACGTTGTCCCTGAGGTCGTCTTAGGCGTCGTCCTTGAGGTTGTCTGGATGTCGTCCCTGAGGTTGTCCTCTAGGCATCGTCCTCGAGATCGTCTTAAAAGTCATCCTTGAGGTCGTCCTCTAGGCATCGTCCTCGAGGTCGTCTTAGAAGTCATCCTTGAGGTCGTCCTAGACATCGTCGTTGAGGTCGTCCTAGACGTCGTCCTTAGGCGGCGTCCTTGAGGTCATCCAAGAAGTCGTCCTTGAGGTCGTCTGACCATATTACAGCTTCGCTGGTCTTCCTTCTTCACCATAGTGGAAAGGCTGAAAGTTTTTTTTTTGTCTTGGTAGTAAGTTGATTTTTAATTTTAAAAATCTGCGCCGAAAAAAACGATGCAAGCCTATATTTGAATAAATGATAGTCAAGGTTGTTCCCGTGCAGCGGTCGATCGAAATAACAGCAAACTTTGACTTGACTATGGTTCCAACACCGCTAAGGAGCAGTGTCACTTGCACAAGCATAGCTTTTTATAATATTTGGGGGTGGTTGTTTTAGCAGTTAATAATATTAAAGTCTTGGGTTTGGTAGGTTCATAAAACTTCGGGGACGCATCGTGAGGGAGAGAAGCTTTGTCCCAACTGAAGTGTTGCACTATGATTAATTTTTCATCAATTTTTAATACCCATTGTGAATAGAACCGTCTCTGACGAGCTTATTTCTAAAAAGAATGCTTTGTGTTCCTTTGGCGCCTAATCTAGCTCATTACAAAAGGTTAAAAGTAAGATGCTCCAGTATCAAAGAACCTTCAGTCATTATCAAAGATGAACTCATTTAGCGATGCAGTCGCCTTTTCATCTTCAATTGATGTGCTAACTGGTGTTTGCATCTGCTCCGAAAGGACCAGTGACTGCTCCAAACCAATGTTTTGCCTGCCACAGAACCTGTTACAAAAGGTAAAATGCCGCTTCCATCACTGTAAATGCTTTGCCTTGGTATTTATTCGTTTTCCCATGCCTACCCATTTCAACTTGTGGCAGATTCGGGGCTCTGGCCTCGTTTATGTAACTTCTTCAATTGTGTGATGTCGTGCTTTCTGTATTACTTTTCCCAATTAATTTCTTATGCACTGGGATTCTCAGACTTCTCAATCTCGAGGAATGTGTGACCACCCCTGCACCCTTACTGAGGTGCAGCAATGGTCAAGGAAATCTGGGAGCTCGGGGAAACCGGGGGCTCCTAGGAACCCTGTTTGTAAACGCGCGTCTTACGGTGTACTCTTGAGGAAATTTTGAGCTAAGATAAAAGGAAGATAAAATATTCAAGTGCCCATTTTGTCCGAAATGCCCAGGGAGGAACGATGCGAGTTTATTCGTGCAAAGTACTTGGAGCGCAAGTTTGCTGTGAAGACGTGCTCGGATGAGAATGACCTGTTGCAAGACTTGGGGCATGCTGTGATGGCAAGACACCTCTACCAGCTGCTGCAGGCCTTTGCAGAGGGAGCCATTCTCACTGCCGTGCTTCCAAACTACGTGAGCACCTTCTGCTCTTTCTCTGGCTGTAGCACATGCTTGGTTGACTCTATACACAAGCACAATAAGGATACTTCTACACTTGGCATCAACTATTTTGTACTACATTGTCAAGGGCAGCATAGCTTTCACAATGTTCCCACGCCATCAAAGCTGCTTGTGCGAGCGCAAGTGCAAGCAGCTGAGACGGGACGGGACGGGACGGGACGGGGCGGGACGGGACGGGACGGGGACAGGGACGGGGCGGGGACGGGGCGCGGGACGGGGCCGGGACGGGGCGGGGCGGGACGGGGCGGGGCGGGGCGGGACGGGACGGGGACGGGAGGCGGGGCCGGGACGGGACGGGGCGGGACGGGACGGGACGGGACGGGACGGGACGGGATAAAACTGTTACACACATTGTGTTGTGATTAGTGTGAATGCTGCGTAAACACCTTGCCCTTTGTCTACAACCAGCCAAACTTTTCTTCAGTTCGTGAAAGGTCAAGACAAGCGTGAACTTAAAGAAAGGCAAATGCCACTGACCTTTTTTTCTTTTTACCGCCATTTTTAACAGTTCGGTGTAAAGCAAAGGCTGCACAGTGCGTGTCTCAGTCAAAATGTAGATAAAACACTTTCTGTGTTTGCTTCCAGCAAAACACAGCCGACACTGCGCTTCACGTGGCCGTTGCTCAAGAAGATGGCACCTCTCTTCACATTGTAGATTTCCTGGTGCAAAACAGGTAGAGCCCATTCCTTTTCTATATTTCATCTTTGTCATCGACTCTCATTGCATTTGTGCCCTGTGAGCCTGCCTCGTACAGAGGTTCTCCGATTCGCCGCACACGGCACTTTAATTTAGTGTGTTGGGGCAAGGCACGCCCCGGCACATTCTATAAGCCTAAAAAGTGAATTTCGAGGAAAAGCCACATTTCATCAGCAAGCCCTCACCTCTTTACTTGGAGAAGATTCGGAACCGAAAGGCCACATTGCTACTTCGAGGTTTCCTTCAGAATCTCTCATTTATTCTCAGCCAACAGTAAGCCACTCTACCACTTCAGTTAATTCAGAATTCTAGTTAAATCCCGCTATGTTTAGGGAGTAGTAGTAAGTTTCAAGTGTTTCCGCCAAGAAAATGCTTCAGCATCTTGATTACTTATTAGTTTAAAGGATGACACTACCTGAAAATGTCGACTTTTAAACCACTTACTTAATCAGCGTGAAATTTGCAGGTGATGTCTGTAGTCATATAGAAGGAAGGCAAAGTTTCAGCCCTGTGAGTCAATTTTATGAGGTACTATACCCCCAGAATGAAGTAAAGCATAGCTTGGCATAGAGTATGCTCAATCAATTTATAATTGAGAAATAGTGTTGATAACAACATATTTTGCTGGTGGTATGCACACTGGAACACCAGTTGCCGGTTGCTATGGGAAAAAAATTTCACAAAAATTGCAGTTTTGCCAGTTACAATTTATCATATTAAAGGGTAACTGCAAAGAAAAAAAGTGTTTTTTTAAACAGCCTAATTGGAACAAGCATGTCACAAAACAAATGTTCCACGAAAAAAATTGTTTTTTTAGCAATATTTACGTCACAGGACGTATTTTAGTCGGAGTCAGAACCTCTCCACGTTTGAAATTCCCACTCTTTCGACCCCCGCGGAGGAACTACGCCCCGCCCCTCACTCTTGGATTTGCTCTTTTTTGTTGACTTGGCTGCTGAGCTGAGCGTCTTGACTTCCGGTGAGATCTGGCAACCAACTACACACGTTAAACATGGCGCCGGTATTGTTTTGGTTTGATGGTACACGAGAATAGAGCTGCAACGAGAAGCTGCGCGGTTTGCGAGCACATAGCGAAGACGAGACCGGAGAAGTGCCCCTGTGATGTTCCCGGAAGACGGAAAGTATCATTCGTAATCGTCGTGTGTGCTTGGAGAGCGAAGGGAGTCACAGGGTCCGTGAGTGCGCAACCACAGGCCAACGTTCACGACAGCGCTGCGTTGACTTCGGCGATCTCGTTCTGTTTGGTGCAACACGGCGATGCGACAAAGAACTGAAACGTTCGTGGTGTGTGTGGTGCGGTGCTTGGAAGTAGGCACCCACAGAGCGCAAATTGGTTGTTGTGGGGTTCAGTCCCGTCGTCGTCAGCTGATCCAGTCAAACTGGCGCGGGAGGACGCAGCGAGCGTTTTTAAAAGTAAATCTTCCTTCGTTCCGTTTTAAAATGCGGAAGATTCCCGACGCATACCGCGAGTAAAAAGCTGCGAACGTTTTCAACAAAATTACGTCGTTTTTTTTAACAATGAACTCCGAATTGTTGTCCTAAATCTGCCGTTTTTATGCTTCGTGTTGTTGGACTGCGCTTGCACAGCGACGTGTTGCGCTCATAGTGCGGTGTGAATAAATTTGGCCAAGATTTCGTACCTGCCCACACATGCATGAACTGAGACCATTTTTACGTAGTGAACATAGTGCTTTTATTTTGTGTGTCTAGTCGCGGACGTTAGGTGCACCCGGTGCGAATCTCGACGGCCTTTCGAGCGATATGACGAGAACGTAACTGGACACGTTTGTCGCTGCGCGAACGCCCGATTGCCTCCAGCCAAATGGCATTCCTTTCGGGACGACATGGCTGCTGGAAGGCTCGCTGCCGGGATCACTCACCTGACATCTCCGAAAAGTCGGCATTTGCACGCGCCAGCAAGCAAAAAGAAAAAAAAGCGCGCTAAGCAAACAAAAAGGAAAACGAAAGAACCGCGCTCTGAAAGCCAAAACCCCGCGTCGCTTCCTATCACTAATACCTGCGGCAGCTGCTAAACACACATTACATCACTCCAAGAAGTCTCACTCATGGCACCTTGGTAAGCACGAAACACTGATCACTTCGGCGAAACGATTAGTCGAGGCAGGCGAGACGGGCGGGAGCAGAGACTTCGGCGGCCATGAAAGAATGGCGAAGCTTTTGTTTGTTTTGGTATGAATCGAAACGGAAGTGCCCGTCCTGTAAACCTTTTGCAAAAAATGATGACTCTCATTACACGGGTTAGTCTTTAAACGTAAAAATATGCCACTCAAAAGGAAATTGCAACATATAACAAAGGTTTAACAACCAAGATCTAAGCTGTCAATCAAACTCTTAGCCAATGAGAACCTATTGCGATTGACGTCACATAATCACAACTTCGTGGCGCGCGATTTAAAACGGACGAAATTGCCGCAAACTAAAATCAGTCTCACACAATAAATATTGATGTAAAAAAAAATTTTCTCGCGGAAAAATTGTTTTTTGACATGCTTGTCCCAATTAGGCTGTTTAAAAAAAAACTTTTTTTCCTTTGCAGTTACCCTTTAAAGGAACATGAAAATGCCAAATCTGAGTTCATAGTAATTCTGGCTTGAAACAATAGATTTATTAAGTGAATTTATGCCCGTCAATTGGAACGGAGAAAAACACATTCAAAGTGCTCGAACCTCTACCTTTTCTTTAGCATCGAAGAACTGAAAATAATAAAAAAAAAGATAACTACCGTATGCAGTGTACCACTAAACAAATAAAACTTTCTGAGAATACTCTATAGTCGGTGACAGGTCAAAAACGAAGTGGAAGCTCCTCCCTCCTCTTTCCACTTTAGAAGACCGGATGTTGGAGAGGAGGTCGCCTCCTCTCCTACATCCGGTCATATAAAGTGGAAAGAAGTGGGAGGAGCTTCCACTTCGTTTTTGACCTGTCACCGACTGTAAGATGTTTGCCTATGTATGTAATATGGCATTTTTTAAAATCAACTTTTTTTGTTGAGTTTTATTTTAAAGGGCATAAATGGGACACAATTTTTTCAGTAATTTTTCCACAAAATAAAAAATACATTTTGCGCAATATTTATGTTGGACACAATTTAGGGGGAGGTCACGGCACGCTCTAAGCCCTGCCCATTACTACTGGATTGACTTGGCTGCTCGGCTGAAAACGCTACCAAGCCGAGTGCCTCCTTTTCGCGGCATCCGGTGCACCTAGTGTCCCGTCTGACACCGCCCACTAGTCGAGTGAGCAGATGCGCAGCAGCAGCCCCCGGCATCGTGTGCTATTTCAGCACCGTCTATCTTTGTCTGCAAATCCCGTGAAAGGCGGACACGAAAACTGTGGTTGCCGTCCGTTTTCGCCTCCATCCGTCGGCTATTCCACGCTTGTCTAAAAGTATCTGCAACATTCAGAAGACGCACCATGGTCCAACACAAGTGTTTGTCGGTGTCTATCGATGTGCGCTAATAAGCAACCGAGAGGATGAAGAAAATCAACAAAATAAATATGCAGTCCTTCCAGCTTTACTGTTATTATTTTTTTCACATAGCACCTGCGAGCAAGGTGGGCAAGCGTCAGGACGCACAGTTAAAACACGATGAAAAATATTCGCTTTGGTAGGCCAGGTGCGCTGCAAAACTTAAAAGCTACTTGCATTTCGATGCGAAATGACGGGAACATAGACAAACTTGATATGCGAGCCGAACGCCCTATTGCCTCCAGCCAAATGGCTCGCAAATTCTTACCTGTGTAGGTATCGTCTCGGTATTAAACCATGGTTGCAACCAAAACTGTTGCACAATTCACAGAGCAGTGGCGCTGCTTTTACGGGAGCCAACATCTTTACTCAGCACCAACACTCTCAAAGGAACAAATCAAGCCAGATCAAGCAACATAGTTGATGTGGGACGCTAGGCTTGGGCCAGACCCACTACGAACCCAAACACCCGTGCAGCACTTTCGAAGACGCATGCTTGCAACAGTCGTTTGCTGCAAACCAAGCCTGTTGAGAAGATCTTCCTCAGAACACCACAGTGAATGCAGAACGACTCGCGCTCATAAAAATAAACGAGCTCCACGAGCGTAGCGTGCCGCAAACGCCGGCTACCATGTTTGTTGTCGTTCATAGCCGAGGCAGAAAGGCAATCTCAGGATATTTTTGAAGACAGTAAAGACTCTATCTAGAATATTTGTTTCTCAAATATAGAATTATTGTTGATATAAATGCTGTTACGGCATGGAAAACAATTTTGCATGTCCATCATCTCTCCAACCAATGAGAGCCAAGAAAAGGTGCCTAGTTTTGTAAGCACCGGGCGGGCCCTGTACTCCGTTCACCCCTAAGCTGAGACTGCAGTGGAACTCACGTCCTCGTTAGACCAGTCACACGCCTCTCTTTCGCCACGTCATCACGCTCCCCGCCATACCCACGCAGAGAGAGCCGGGTCAGGTGATGAAAGGTAGGCTGATTGGTCCAGCAGGCACATAGCTTCCACCGTATTATCAGCTTAAGGGTGAATGGAATATTGAGCAGGGCTACCCTTCCCCCCCCCCCTAAAATTGCTTCTAGCAACGTAAATATTGTTAACCTTTTTTTTTGCATTGAAAAATTTACAAAAAAGTATCTGTCCTACACCCTTTAAAAAGACTTTTTTTATTTCGGTGGCTCTTTAAGCTCTTCATAAGCTTGATGAATTCAGAAATCCATACATTCTGAAGGAGTTCCATCACCTATTATTCACTTATTATACTAACTTATTAGTGCTCATTTATTTCTCAAGCTTCATGAATATGGATGGACATACGCTTGGGCAGCCCTCTTTCGTCACTCTCCTTGGCAGAGGTGCCGGCTTACCTCAAGGTTGTCCCACTTGGCTGGGCACCGCATAGCTTAACAATAATGCCGTCGATAGATACTTACTTGCGACAGCTCTTGGCAAGCTGTTCGCAGAGACAAAGTAAAGCTACAATAACAAAGTTTGGACTTGCTCCCAATGCGTAAGAAGAAAAGCACTCGTGCATAAGCATAGAGAGTGTTGACTTACAGCCTAGAAGTAAGAAAGTCTGATTATAATGCAATTAAGGCAAAGGTGCGAGCGAGCTGGACAAGAATGACAATAATAATGCCTGGAGAAGGGGGACAAAAGATAAACACAAATCTCCACACACAGCTACGTCACTGGTGCTCGACAGAAAGAATCTGCCTCCCGAAATTGCACATGGTCTGCACAGTGTCCAAAAAAGTTCTAGTAAAATACTGAGCATCCAGCCATTCCACAATAAGTGCTTACCCCTCAATTTTGTAACGCATGGAAAATGCATAAAGGACATATCTTTACATATTGTTGACCTAAGGAGCACCCATCTCCCAGTTTTACATGATTGTCTTTAAATTTCGAGTTGGCAATTGCTCAGGAGCTTACAATTATACTATACTCTAATGTTTTTGTTGATTTTTTCTATTGAAAGAAACTTTAGTAGCTTTTTCTGTGTGTGCAGAACAGGTATTATACATAAAAGAGTTGCTTTAAAAGATCCCGCATGTTGTAGCAGTGGTGTCCGTGAAGTATAATTTGTGAACATCCTCTTGTCAATGAAATACTTTGATAAACTGGAAGGAAAGCATCTTGTATTTTGCTTCCATGTGTGTGCCTTGTATCTGGGCCAAGTTCATACATTTTAAAATGTGACCTGATTCGTGTGCATATAGGCATTTGTACCATAACTAGTTAATGCATAATCCACATGTGCATATAGATGAATATATAGTTTTTTGGCATTTTTCTAACTTCATTTCGGTTGGAAAGGTTTGTCCCCACGCATATGGATTATTTACTCCGAGACCTTGAAGGGACGAATATGCCCTTTAATTAACGCATATTATATAGGTACATAAATATTTTTTCCTCAAACCCCAAACTACTGAAATGCACATCAGACATCAGTATGCATTTCACACAGGAAAATGTAATACAAATCGGCTTGCGGCATCAATTTTCTTTTATTTGAAAGCATTTTGATTTTAAAGTGAGAAAATGCCATGTGGCAGTGTTCACGACTAGTAACAATGCCACCTGGCATTGTTACTCGTAAACAGTGGGCACCTTGAAAATTCTTCGGGGAGTTTTAATACTTTTGAGAAGGAAATGTGGAAAAGTAATTTTTATAAATTTTTCTGGCCACGTGATTTTATGGTAGGTGAGGAGCCGTTATGACATTCACAGCAGGCTGTTAAAATAGGAAGGTAGCAATATAAGACTGTTACTCCCTCACGTGAAAACTTACAGGAGCTACATTTTTGTGACTTCATGGCTATGTTAAAAAAAAAAAAATTGCAAAATACAGTGTTCTTTCTGAACTAAATGATTTGTAAAAACAGGAAAGTTGATATAGCCCTTAGCTTTTATTGCTATATTTCTGGATAAGTATTCCAGCCCTGATTGTTAATATTTTTGCCACAAACACACCAACAAACACACTCAAACCTCTCTTGAGCTAAGTTAACAGACCTAGGAAGGTGTCTAGGGCAACTTTACTTGATCTGTTTTAACTGAGGGAACAATGCAGCTCTCTTGAGTAGCACCGAAAGAGCCCACAAGTCATATATTACGACCTAACGCTGTCTAAATGTGCAGGGTGTCTGAAATGCCAAGGCTCTATCTAAAATGGCCGTAAAAATTGGCGCCTGCACGTAGCAATCTACAAACTTTTTGTCAAAGATGTTTTTCACAGATTGGTTTTACATTGCAAAATTACAAAGCGCAGCTCCCTTTCTGTAAAAAAAGAAATTACAGGAGGACGCTTAAGCTTTGCCTTTAATGATAGCTAAATATAAATCCTTACTCGTTCCCAAGCCGTACAAGCATGTCTGTGTGGCCTAGTCAGTGTGTGTCTGGCTCGCAACCGAAAGGCTGTGGGTTCGATCCTGCCCCGCCTAAAATTCTTTGAAGTTTTACCGCGGAGCTGTTAAGGGCTAGTTTCCCCAGTTTCGTGTCCGTCACCAAATAGATGTCGTCACAAAACTCTGGACAGCTACCGCCATCTATAAACGATGGCGGCAACCAGACAACCGGCTTGCCAGTTGTCTGGTTGCTGTCGCTCGTAGATGGCAGCAACCTTTCCAGCCTTTTCACTCTGGTGAAAACCAGAGCGGAAAGGTTGAATTTCTCTAGGCGTCGTCCTAGAAGTTGTTCTCGAGATCGTCCTAAAAGTCGTCCTAGACGTCGTTTTTGACGTCGTCCTTGAGGTCGTCCTAAACGTCATCCCTGAGGTCATCCTAGGCGTCGTCTTTGAGGCCGTCCTAGATGTCGTTCCCGAGGCCATCCTAGACGTCGTCCCTGAGGTCGTCCTAGGCGTCGTCCTCGAGGTCGTCCTAGAAGTTGTCTTTGAGGTCGTCCTAGACGTCGTCCTCTAGGCGTCGTCCTTGAGGTCGTCCTCTAGACGTCGTCCTTGAGGTCATCGCACCATAGTACAGCTTCGCTGGTCCTCCTTCTTCACCAGAGTGGAAAGGCTGAAAGTTTTTTCTTTAAGGCAAATGAATTACTTTTTGACCAATCAGGATTTTCTCGTCCTGCCGACGCCGGCTTTTCTGCGACACGAGCTCCTTAAAGCTATCGCTTTAATAGGGCCAAAAAACTTGCCAGGTTTAACGGCAAATGGTGATGCAGACGACCGAGTCGAGTGGCGGGGCACATTTGGCGCACATATTGATTGATGGCGTTGGGAGCACCGTCAGAAGGTGTAGCCGACCAGTGAAAGAAAGCAAACGGCACGCAGATGAAATCTGTATCGGCAGCAAGAGCGCAGTCATTATGCAAACAGATTTTATTTTTTAAGCGAAAAGTACATTACAATTTTTTTTTATAGACCACGGCCGTCGCGGGCAGTCTCAATATTTTTTCAAAGCAAGCTGGAACAAGATGGTAGCGCCATCTATCAATGCGGAGTGCAAGTTTGTCTGCTTCTTGCACAGGGCGTTGCAATGATGTCAGAATGCAGAGTTCTTATTGGCTGATTGAAAAAAAAAATAGTGGGTAGTATTCAAGGCATCTAGCATTGAGGTCTACCCACTATCCTTTCAATCAAAACCAATCACAGCTCGGCGTCGTTCTGACTTCACCGCAACTCCTGCTCAAGAAGCAGACAACTTGCTTTCCGCATATGCGTGCCCCTCCACTCGACTCGGTCGTGTGCGTCGCCGTTTGCTGTTGACCCTGGTAAGTTTTTTCGCCCCGTTTTTTTTTTTAGAGAAAGGAAGCTAAGCCTTGTAGTTTTACAAGGCAAAACTTACATGTGAAATACACCTTTGACGAAAAGTTTAGATTGCTACGTGCAGGCAACGATTTTCACGGCCCATTTTAGATCGAGCCTCGGCATTTCAGACACCCTATGTACTAATGCGACCAAGTTCTAGATGCACCACATCAACAGATTCTGCTCAATTTGGCAAGCAACATGTGATGCAGTCAGCTATGTCAGATTACTGCAATTTTTGGATTTGTCTTCAAAAAAACTACTAAGTATATATGGTACTGTAATACCCCGAAAGATAACCTACCCCATTTTTTTACATGATTCGGTATTTCTTTTTAGAAACACCAAAAGATAGCCCATTTCTAGTAGTAATTGCAGTGCCCTTGCAAGGGTTCTGATCAACAAACTTTGCTGACTGGGGAGGACAGTTGTCTATGCTCCACTGCCCCGAAATAAATATGAAAACAAGTTTGGCAGGTCACAAGGTACAAAAGTAGCATTTTAAAATTTTTCTCGATCGCTCACTGCAGGTTAGCCCCTCATCATTTTCACCCGATCTGCTCTCTCGTTTAGGTGGGCCATATCTCGAGATATTATGGGGTTTTGTTTTCAAGGTGGCTGCCACGTGATTGCACAGTCAATGATAGGGTGCTCGAGAGTGGCTGGTGAAGCGATTGTTTTGTCGCTGCCATGCCCAGCCCCAGCCTAGACATGCAGAACAAAGCTGGCAACACTCCAGTCCACACGGCGGTGCTGCACAACCAGACGGAATGCATCAAGCTCCTGCTTCGAAGCGGGGCAAGCGTGGACGTCAGGAACGCCGACAACAAAACGCCGCTGGATCTTGCCAGGGAGCTGAATCATCACATCTGCCTCGAACTGGTGAGAGTTGCATAGTCGGCAGTAAAGGCTGATTCACACTTTCTCGACCGGTCCGCCAAGGCATGCATGCAACATCGGTGCACCTGTCATCCTTTGGAGTGGAAGAGGTTACGTTTGGAGGAGATGAGGATTTTATTTGGACACCAAGATGGTTCTTACACAATGTACAGTGAAACCCGTTTAGAACGAACCCACGTACAGCGAATTATTGTCGATATCGAACTCATGGAAAATTTAAATAAAAATGCATGTAAAAAGTATGTTTTATAACGAACGACATATTGGCTATATCGAACTTTTTTCCCCGGGAAGGCTTCCAAAACAACGCGCAAACAATCGTCTTTTAGCTTGTCCCCCCCCCCCCCAAAAAAAAAAAGAAGTAGGAAAGAAAGAAAATTTAAAAAGCTGAGGTTGCGAACAAAATTGAGCAAAGAGAAGCAATTCAGAAGGAGGGAAAGCTAAAAAGTTCACTCTGTACGCACGCACAGAAAAAATATCTTTTCATCCCAAAGTGTTTGTTCACGAAGAGAAACGATTTAGAAGGAGATGTAAGCTAAAAGAACAAACTCTGCACGCATGCCAAAGAAAAAAACAAAAAACTTTCTAGCGCGTTATTACAAGGTGAAGTGAAGAGATGAGAGATAGATAGAGAGAGAGAGAAGCTCTCGCCTTTCAACGAACTCATCGTGAAAGTTCGTTGTAAATGTTTTTTGCTATATCGAACTACTTGCTATGTTGAACTGATCATAGCATTTCCTGCTGTTCGTTATAAACGGGTTTGACTGTACTAGGCTGTGATTTCGCATTGAGCTGTTTTTCACCGGTCCCGGTGGTGCAGTGAGATTTAAGTCTAAAAGCATGGAAACTGTAAGACGGACAGTTGGTAAACTCGGCTGCATTGGTGGTCACTCCTGGTGATAGCCATCACAAGGATGATGGATATCACCCTTGTGATAGCACCATCGTACATTGTCGGCAGATATTCTTGACATTGGTTGTTGTATGCACTGCAGCTGCTACGTTACTTTGATATTAGCAAAGTGGTAATGAAATGCTTGTGTGAACATCAGTGCTGGAATGAGAAAAGATTTAAGGTGAGGGTTCTGAGCTTCTACACAGGGGTCGAGTGTCACACACGGCGATACAGGTGACATCTGCGAGTGGTGACACCAAGTACGACCCCAAAGAAAAGAATGATCCTAAAAAGTTATTTGCTCCCAACGTTTTTGAACATCATATTTATTTCTTTATATGAATGTACTTTGGAGGCAGGCATTACATGAGGAAGGAAAGGAGAGTGGCCACATAACAAGAATTTTAACAATGGAACCAACCAAGGTAAAAGAAAAAGAGTACTAGCAACTGAAATTTCAAATTCGTGCACTTTTTTGCGAAAAACGTGTGTGTAAGCTACACCCACTGATCTCTATGTCTTATTTGCTGGATCGCGTTTGACCAGCTCCGCCTATGGACGGGAATGCGGTCACAATCGGCCATCTTTTTGGTAGAGTTATATTATCTCTAGCCATCATAGTACGGTAATATGGCGGACAGCGCAATGGCGGCAGGCTGCCATAAAATAGCCGGGGATCTAGTACACTGTACCGTGGGTGATATTTCGTGCTTGATTGACTTTGTTCGACGAAGCAGATTCTTGAAACCCGGCGTGAACGGTAGCCTCATTTTTGAGCACCCGGCGAAAGTTCTACGAAAGCGCAGCACCGGGGGAAGCAGCGCAGCCGCATCGAAAGCAGACTCCGTACCGGCGTCTCCGCTTTCGATGCGACTTTCGATGCGTGCTGTGCTGTTTTTCCCCCGCTGCTGCGATTTAGTGAAACTTTCACCGGGTCCTCAAAGATTGGGCTACCATTCACGCCGGGTTTCAAAAACATGTTTCGTCAAACAATTTCAATTAAGCACGAAATATCACCCACCCTATTTTGACGGCAGCCTGCCACCACACCTACCAAAACGCTGTCTGCCATGGATGAATGATAGTGGCTGCAGCAGCTGTACCTTGGCTAGAGGTAATATATCTCTACCAAGAAGATGGCGGCCAGTGGCCGCATTCGCAGAGCGGGCAAATGCGATCCAGCAATTGTCATAGAGATCAGTGGCTACACCCCATTGCAGGTCAAAAAAAAAAGATCATCGCATAGGTACTCTGTTTTGCTTTCCTTCTGCCTTCTCTGCGTTCTGAAATCACGAACTGTTATGCTCGAGTCCCACTAGAGTTACAAACAGAAGCAAATGACAGTGACAAGCCTCAAACACATGCAGCATGCTCGCGATGGTACCCCTGGCAAACGTTTAGTCGTTCGCTGCTCGTGAAGTAAGCACGAGCGATTGCAAACGTGCCAAAGATACCCTTGCGTGCATGATGCTCGTGGCAATAAGGGCATGCTAAACTTGCCCTTATTATTGCGATTAAACCGGGAGGCACGCGAGTGTGTTGTGTGTGCAACGCTTCCGAAACCACCCAAAGCTCCCGGATGAGCGAACGAATGTATGTAGATTATATTTAAAAAAAGCCTTTCAAATTAACATATAAATAAAAATTTTAGAATAAAAAAACAAACAGTTTTTTCATTTTGGTGAATAAGGAAGAGCAGCGGAGCTGTACTATGTGCTGCCATCGCTCATAGATGGCGGTAGCTGTCCAGAGGGTTGTGTCGATATTTAGGTATTTTTCCACGGACACGAAACCAGCTCCGCGGAAAAAGCAGGGCGAGCTCCTTCTGCCAATCCCTCTGCCCTTTGCACTTAGCAGAGCGAATACCGGAGAGGACACGAGACGAGGAGAGGGGCGACTTCCTCCCGGATGTTCGCTCTGATTAGTGAAAGGGATGCAAAGCTTCGCGGGAAGAGCTTGTCCCGCTTTTCTTGATGTGCAACAGGGCATAGTTCCCGTTTCGACGAAGCAAAGTTGGTCTCTCACCTCTTTTTTCTTTGCCGTTGGCCACGCAGATTGAGCACTCGCTGCAGAACAAAAAGACACTGTTTGAGAATGTCAACATCGACTGGGGCCTCACGCAAGAGGACGGTTCCACCGACTTCAGCGACGACGACTACCCAGAGGATCGAGTAAGTCCACGTCTCGACCGCTACCGAGCTGCATTCTGTCCTGTGCAGAAACCTTTTTATATACTGGGCATAGTGGCATAACTAAAACCCGAGACTGAATAGACTACTTCAAAAAGTCCCCGCACGTAACACTGCGCACGTTGCATTATGGGACCTCTTTGGCCACGGAGAGGAGTGGCACGGTTTCGATGGCTTCGTTGTCGAGGTGGTGCATCTTGGCACTCGATTGAAATGAAGTTGGTGCTCGCTTCCATTGCGCCCGTTCACCTTCGTGAGAACTCATGTTGAGACACGGACCTCTGGAGGTTGCAAGGACTTGCCTAGACTTGGTAGGAAGTAGGAGTAAGACCCACCGCACCCCATACGTTTCTGGCAGCCTGGCTATATTCCAGAATGCACGATGGCACTCCCGGGTCGCAGAACATGAAAGAAACCTAGGACATTGAGATGATAGAATAAAATGATCAGCCCAGTACAATTCTTTTCTTCCCCGTTCACCCGTTCGCTAACTCTGGCATGTCTGGCATGTCTGGCATATCCGGAGCCCCGAAAAAGTGCCCCAGCATTCTATTTGCATTGGTAGGCAACACAGTACATTTAAGGAAAGTCAGGTATTCGAAAATGCGTGCGCTGTATTTGGTCGTGACGGGATGTCGTGAACCGAGGTTCGCAAATCGAAAACGAAACGGTGGCCAAAAGGTATCCAAGACGCTTGGCGTGGTATAACGCCGCCAGGATCGCTTCAATTATGCGAGATGTCTGTTGCAACAGGAAAACGCAAAAAGGCAGGGGCAAGATCTGTTTGTCCCTCAAGCTTTAGTTTTGATACCGTCGTACAGTGTGTGTGTGCGCTCTGTTTATGTTTGAAGATATCCAAAGACCTCTTTTCACGGTGGCATCTACCTTTCTGCTGATTTATTTCACCTGACCTCGTGACCCTCGCAGCACTTGCGGCACTGACAGGAAGTAAGACAAGGACATGTGGTACTCTCTTTGAGATTGTGACTTTGTCTTTGTCTGGAATGTGTATGTCATTCCTCGACGACGTCGCCCTTTTATGTTTGTCAGTGTAGATCCCTAGTTTGCCAACACGCCAGCAGCTTATGTCAAAATAAGACAGTTTGCCTAGTGATAGTCGCAACTCTGTATTGTTATACGTCTAGTAGACCCTTCACCGTCTCTAAGTGTCGTAGTTGCTCATGTGTGCTGTCTGAATAAATCCGTTTATATTTTTACTGGGGTAAGTGCTACTTCATTCTGATGGATAATTTGGCACTGTTCCACCGCTGCAGCTGACCTCGGATTGGAAAAGGTCAAGGCCGTCGAGCGTTGTGAGCAACGAGTCGACGCGCCCCGAATCAGCCAGTCCACAGCCATGCCCCAAGCCCCCGCCTCCACCGCCACAGAATCGCAAGCCAGTCAGTGAGTGGCATTCATGCAAACGTCACAATATTGTAGCACAGGGGTTCTCAAACTCAATTCTGCAGACTGGTCTCATGGGTTCCGCAAGCACCCAAATTGCAGTGCCCCCCCCCACCCCCTAGTTGAACCTTCCACCGACTCAGCCATGGACCGAGTTAGTGTTGCGGGCGAAGCAACCTCACCCTTCGCACTAAACGCTGCATATATATTTTGATGTCTGCTCTAAATTAACCTCTGCCTTCTTATTCTGTCTGTAGTCCTCCATTTTGTCTTATTCTGTCAATGCGATAAACTCATGTTCACCTGTAAAATGCTTTTTGTGCCCAGTATTATCGGTTGGCAACTGAAAAGGGGGGGGGGGGGGGGGGTCTTTGAAGTTTTGAGACACGGGGTTCCCTCCGGAGTAATCTTTAGAACCCCTGTTTCTTTTCATAATAGTCTTTCTTGGCCTTCCTCATTTACTCAGTGTCCCTTACTACCGATGAACCTGGATATGTCGAATTCAAAGGGGATAAAAAAAATAGTTAAATATATCAATAATTTGATATACAAAAAATATGTTAAATTAAACTTGAGTTGAAATTTCCTGACGTCTCTGCTAAATACCGAATGTCGCGACAAACGGGAGCTTACCAAATAGAGCATCCAAGAGCTGCTAAGTACAGTAGAGCGTAGTTGGCGGAGACCGGAAACACCTCCCTCCCCGCTTACACGCAAACACTTCTGTGCTTGCAACGCGTTGCCTGACCAAGCAACAAAACATAAAAAAATAATTTAAAAAAACTGCTCTAAAAAAAAAACTGGAAAAAGCAAGATTTATAAAAAAGCTTGAGGTACATGTAAACATTTCTTATGAGTTGTGAATGCGAAAGCATGCAAGGCGCTCGTCCGCTTTCCTTTGTCGTCTGCATGCATACCAGCCACGCGTGCGTTTCGGGACCTTGGAGGCCATGGCGCAGTGGCCAATGGGAGCCCCGTCGACGCGCGCCAGCGCAATGGAACCGAAGGCGAATCGCTCCAATTGGGATTGCGGCGTGAAACCAGGAGCCGGCTTCGCGCCTGCGGCTGATGACGCCGGCTCGCCTCAATAAAAAAAAAGTTAATCTTTCGCATTAAACAAAAAAAAAAAAAATCTCTTGATCCATAGAAAAAAAGTTCAGCAAGCAACAAAAAAAAAAAGCTCACTAAATTCAGGCAGCAAAAAAAAAAAAAGGGTAAAACTGAAAAAATTTAAAAAAAAAATTGGCAAAGCAATATTGGCAAAAGGAAAACGAAGTGTCTAGTTGCCATTTCTCATCTCGACGTAACCTAAGTTACGTCCAAATCTCCGCCTTCCCTAGGTTCACGGGAGAGAGAGAGGAGGGCGGGGGGGGAGGGTTAGGTATACGCGTTTCCAGTGCTCCGTCCGAGACGCAACGCTCAGCTACAGCGAAAGGAAAAGGTAAACAAAGATAAGGCGTTCAAAGTGCGATTGCACAACAGCTGTTGTCAACACACTCAACTTGCAAGACTTTTTTTTTTTTTGCTTTTTTTATATTTTGGGGTTAGGGAGTCGTGCAGCGTCAGCAGTGTTCGGGAAAAGGGCGCAGGCTACCGTTCCAACAGCGGTCACTCCCTGCTCTCCCTACACGCGCGTGCTCTTCCCCTTGCTTTTGCCATCCTCCACTTTTTTTTTTTTATTCATTGATTCTCCTTTCCCACAACTGCTCTTTCCCTGCGTATTATCCCGCATGTATGCTGGTTTGGGGGTCTGCCCGCCCACGCAACCCAAGCACCACGCAATGCAAGCGATGTGGCTCGCCACCGGCATAATCCTATCATGGGAAAAGCAACCGGCAGTGGGGCTTCGGCTTCGTTCCCTATATCAAGCGTCTCCGCCATGGGAGTTGGATACAAAAAGACAACGCTTCTATACTATTACATGTGATTTTCTCAGGGGATGTTTGGACTGTTTGATATAAACAATAATTTGAAATACCCATCTAACCTGTGACTGTACAGTGTTTATGAATAGAGCCCATGTGTCTCACAGAAGGAACCTTCCAAATGACAAGTCACAGCTAATGTTCTCACATAGAAAATGCTATCTGCACCACAATGCTCGCTGCATTTTCTACACCAATATTTTTTTTTTTTGCCATGTTACTTAAGTTTCAGCCAGCAAAATTTATACTGTCGGGCTATTGAACAGCAGTCCCCTTCAAGCTGAGCCAGGTACTCATCTGACAGGTTGATTTCACGTAGCAACACAGTTGGTTATACAAGTAGTTCCTCGTGGTGCAGATATAGTATAGGCTTGTTCCTGTGATGGTTTTGAGTGCATAGGTCATTACTATCTGAGGCAAAAGTTCGCTTATGACTAAGAATCGTCAGAAGAAAGCGGGAGTGGAAGAAGCCACCAAAGCCTTCCATGGGGCTGCCGTTTCTTTGGTGCCGCGGCACACGTCTTCACGTCGATAACGGAGACCGACCAATTAGAAATGTCTGTCCATTTATTAAAACAAAGAAAAAGGACCAATAACGCAGCCACTTGTTCTCATGTCGTTCCCTCACTCTGTGCCCCTTTCCTTTTTCGTTTTCCTCCAAGCTCGTGTTCTCACTCTGTGCAGCGTGTTTGTGCATAGTAGACAGATTGGAAGGAAGCCACTAAGAGCAAATGCCTCGGGCGGTTGCAGTTCCGGGACTGAATGCGCACGGGTCGATGAAGAAGCGGGCGGCCCCCATGCCCCCCAGGGGGCTTCCCCACTGCCAGGGCCCTAGTCACTCCCGCACCGTCGGACCCCTGCTTCTCCAGAACGCCCTGGGCACGGTGCACAGGCGCAACCCTTCCATGGACCTGGCCTCCAGCTCGTCCATGGACTCCTCCTCGGAGATCAGCTCTTCCAACCACTCCACCCTTGGCTCAACGTAGGGCTCCCTCCCTCGTCCGGTCGTCCCTCTTCTCTTTGAGCGCAGTAGCATTTCTGAGCAAACCCCTCCGCACTCTTGCTTCCGTGGCTCAGTTTGTGACCAGCGAAGCAGGTGGCACAGATCCGTTATGTACCTGCTTCAATTGTGCAATGCGAGGAATAATACACCCAAAGGATGTGATACAATATAAATTAACTTCTAGGCATGTGAAGCGAATTCGAAGCAAATAGTGGTTTTGGCAGAATATTTTTGAATCAGATATTGACTAGTTTCTCCAAGGTTTTCACCACTGTGCACCATGCTAAAACGTATATTCACCTGAACTTGTGAAGGTTGCTCCCAACCTTCCACTTGTCCATTTCTAAGCTCTGTTAATTTTAACGTAGCTGTATGAACTGTGGCATGTAAACAACAGATTTGTCACAGCTATCCTGATCAAGAGTTTGTGAATCTTCTTGCTATATGCAAATATTACTTCTTCTATATCAAATTATATGAAAAAAACAAAAACATGAATGATGAATGCGGGCTTTTTAAGAAATCACTGCCTAAAGTAACTTGCATAATCGCGGCGGGTTAGCCCTATTGAGCGCGCTTCTCACTTAAGCACCTGCGTACTGCGGGGAAGCAAAACCCCTGGAGCCCGCCAGCTCCACGGATATGGCATCCCCACAGTGCACAAGTGCTCGGTGAGAAGCGCGCTCAACGGAGCTAACTTGCTGCAATCAACACTTCAAAAAATGAAGGACGTTTACAAATCTCTGTAATGCAAAATTAGAGCACAGCTCTTGAGGGAAAGGGGAGAGGGTATGCCCCCTCCTTTTCCATACCCTCCCCTCCTCCTCCTCCTGTATACCCTCCCATCCTCCTCCTCCATACCCTCCCGACCTCTTCTTCCATACCCTCCCTTTCTCCCACAGTTTCCCCGCTAACTTTAGCTGAAAAATTGACTGAACGTGACCTCAATACCAATTCAGTTTTCCTGCCAAATTGAGCGGGAAAATGACGTCACATGACTTCGTGTCACATCACCTATGAACAAATTCAGTTTCTCCGCTAGATTTAGCGGGAAAATCGACATCCTGTGACCTCAACACCAATTCAATTCCCCACTAACTTTAGCGGGGAATTGATTTGGTGTTGAGGTCACGTGACATAAATTTTCCCGCTAAATTTAGCGCAATTACGCCGACGGTGACATTGCGAAACAGAAAGGCGCCTAAGAGCTGCACTCTAAGAGGGTGAATATTGCAATTCATCTTGACGCGAATACCGAATAACCTATTACCCAGAACTACCATTCAAATGTTCTCACAACGCTATTAGCTTCTGAACGGCTAATACAGTTAGCACGGTCCTATTATGCTTATATTGATCTAACGTAGCAAGAGGTGCGCAACGCAAGGTGCAACACTTCCTTCCCTCATTCGCCTCCCTTTGGGGTGGCTAGGCAGTAGCTGCGAGTCTCAGCCATGTGGGGAAGAAGGGGGGGGGGCGAGGGGGGGGCGGGCAGGCGGGCAGGCGGGCAGGTAGCGCGAGGCTAGGCAGGTCCGTGGCAATTAATAAACTAATTTTAAACACTATTAATTTTTTTCAAATGGGACCATTGGCAGAGACCAATATGACATTAACCTTTTTTTTGTGCGATGAATACTATTCACACAAACAATTTGGCTGATGTTTCAAGAAAGGCCCTGTGTAGTAAACAATTCTGGGATTTTCATACTGACCTTTGTCATGCATGTTTTGTTGGTGTGCCATTATGTTCTCAAATCTCAACACTATTAGAGGTTCATTATGCAGTGGTACCACGAAATCTGATAGTCACGTTATAATTATACAGCACGAGGGAATACAGGTTTGGCAGGGTACATAGGTAATTGGGACGTTTTCTTGCAGGTTCCTCCCGCCAGAACCTTTCCCAGGGATCGGATGCCCACAGCTCTGTTCTAAAAGGGTAACTAGACTTTCTGCACCTGTGCTTTGCACTCTGTCAGAAGTATGCTCGACATTTTCTCCACTCTCATGAATGTTTAAAATGGTTGTACAGTAGTCGCAAAAGACTTGTCGCAAATGGATTGTTGCAGGTGCGCGGTCCTTTCTGATGCACCATTATCGAGGCTCCATTACTGCATCGACCAAATTGGTGATCTACAATGAAACATCGGATCCTATTTTCAAGGCAGATTAACTTTCCTCCCTCTAAACCTTCATGCAACAAATTTGACTTCTTCGGCAGTGTTTCTGGTACACCTTTATAGCTGCACTTTCACAGATGCACTGTCACACATAGCTATGACAAATGTTGAAAATGTCTCTCCTTCCATTTGACTTTGTAAACATTAAACTGGACATTGTTTTTGCTATTTGTCGCGCACACCGCTAAAGTAAAATGGTCGCGCACACCGCTAAAGTAAAATGGCAGCTAGCATGGCTTAAATCTGTTTCCACTTCCCTTTCCAGAATGGAGGAGCGGCCCACCTCGGCACCCTGCAGAGGCCCAAGTGCCCTCCACCCCCCACGCCCGGAGCTATCGGTGCGTCCAGAGACGTTCAAGGGCCCGCTTAGTTGGCCCGTAAAATAACAAGAATGTGGCACCTGTTAAGCATCCGTTTTTGTTAATCTGAAAATGGGTGACTGCTCCACCTCCGCACTGCAAAGTGGTGGGGTATTTGCTCAAGTGCACCGATCATTTTGCATTCATTCAGTGAGGTTCTCATGCTGGAATTGTTTCTCTCTCTGTAGGTTTTTATTTTTTGATGATACAGGTCAAATTGAAAACAATAGTAGTTCTCAAATGGGGGTATGCAAACCCTTTGAGGTCCCTGGGTGCCTTTTTGGGGTCCCCGGAGTGGAGCTCTAGACCGTCAATCGAGCCGAAAAATTAATTATTTTTTTATTGACGCTAGCCGTCTCACAAATATAAACAGACCGTACCGTGTGCACCGAGTGGGTAGGGTCGGTTATCCCACGAATGGGCCAACGATTGTGTTAGGGCCTTTACAAGTATTTGGTCGATTTCGCCAAAAAGAAAATGGCGAACATTCTCGGAAAAATTGCCTCATTTCGGAGACGTCCGTAGACGTCCCAATGCACGCGACTGAGCCGGTGCGCCGGGACGCTCCCACGCAGCGGCCGTGGCCAACAGCTCCATGGACGCGGTGGCCCCAAGCAACGGGCGGCTGGGCTCTGACGCCGGGGGACCGCAGAGTCCGGAGGTTGCGGAGCCTCCGGTGCCTCCGCCACGGAAGGTGGGCCACGCCCTCGTTCACCTTTGGTACACTGGACTCTGTCCCAGGCCCTCCGCTGCCAAGGTTCATCGTCTCTCTCTCTCTCTCTCTCTGCCCTCTCTCTCATCCGCATGCCTCTGCCAACACCTCCCATGGTCACCGGCAGGATTAGAACAGCGGGGTAACTCTTTCTGACGCGTGGCCTCGTGCCGGGGGCGGGACGACCGAGGATTCTCCCCGCCATTCTCACCTTGTTGGCGACTACGGAGGCTGAACTTTCGACGTCGCCTAAAGAGGCATACGTGTCCAATCCGTGTCGACCTTTGCTTCTTTTTGGCGACGTTAAAAATTCGGTGCTACGGACTTCCGATCTAGGAGGTGTTGCTTGTGCTCTGTCTCACTTGCTTTCCCTTTCCTCTTTCGACCCCGAGGCCGCTCACACGCTTGTTGAGATAGTCGGCCGCCGCCGGCCCCTGCTTCGCTTGCCGACTGCACGTGTGCTTTCTTCCGCGAGCATCCGTACTCGCATATATAGTAGTTTTTCGGAATGAATGCATACTTTGTTTGCTGCAGGTTGGCATATGGTAACTTTCTCGAAACGGGCCAGATTTTTTTTTGCGCGGTAGTTTTCAAAGTGTCGCTATTACTGCCGTCCGCCGGTTTTGTGGCGAGGAGCTTCTCTCGTCAAGGATGTCCGAAAGCAGTGGGAACATATTTTGGTTTGTCTACTCACTGAAGGTTTGCTGCCTAGTTCGATGCTCGCTAACATTGTCTATCAACTTTCAAATGTGGTCGCTGGGTTCTCTAGGTACAACTATAAAATTAAACTCTGAGGATCACTTCTAGTCCAGTTCAAAGAGATTCCCGATCATTCTGGATCCTTCAATAGCTATGCAAAACTGGTCCTGCTAGGTGCTCGAAAGCGCGGGCATATGTACTCACTCGCATAGTGTATCCGACTTCACTTAATGTGCCATTCTAGACAATGAACCATTTGTTAATTGCAGCTTGCAAGGATTCTGGCGAGAAAGGCGTGTTTGTTCACACTTAATGCATGCATTGCCACAGCTTGGGTGTGCACAGAAGCATGTGCATGTGCAGCATCATCAAAGCATCACACTGCTCCTCACTTTTCCTCATATGCTGGGCCCCAGAGTTCAGACTTAGTTTTGACATGGACATCTCCATATGAAGCACAATAGTATGGACATATTGTGTGGCTTGCAGTTACAAAATAGAAAATTTTTTAACATTTGTGGACTGACATCAAGAGTGACACCTGCAGTATGCAATCTTTTGCGTTTTGCCTATTTTATCTATTACTATACATTTTGTGGTTAACTAGGGCTCTGCTTGGGACGTTAGTATCTTATCCCAACCAAGGTGTGGTAAATTAAACCCAAATGAATAATGGAATATTTGGTAAGGAAGGAAAGAGATAAACAACAAGTGTAGTTTCACTCGTCTTTGAGTTTCAATCGTCTTCAGTTGTAGAGATATGAAGAGTCAGTAAGTGTCTGTTTTTAGTACTGGTTGAGTTCTGAAATAACTGGCAGTTTCTGAATTAATTTCAAGGAAATCAAAAGCAATGCTTGAGTTGGCATCCCATTTCAGATTCCCCCTTGAAAAAGCCCACTGATGGACAAGCAGACCAGCAGGTGAGCGAAGTAAGGAAAACAAATTCTCCAAGGGTTTGAGTTCTGTTTGCTCTTAAACCGCACTACAGTAAAACCTCGTTATAACAAAATGGGATATAACAAACTAATAAATATAACAAAGCAATCATAATTCCCTTGCTTGCCAATAGTGGGAAGAAATGAACAGTTGCTATAACAAACTAATGGTTGTAACGAAATAATTACGACCGCTCCTTCAACTTTGTTATAACGAGGTTTTACTGTATAAACTCATTTATTAGCGCTTGGGAAAACCTGTCTGTGGTTTGGTTTTACAGTGCCAGCTGTACTGGGCTTGTTGTACTGGGCGAGTGTTGCGTTTGCGAAAACAAACGGAGCATGCGCGCGTTTATTACAGCTGGCCTTGGCATCGAGAGCAGGCGAGTATAGCAGTGACACTCTTGCCTTATGCTGATAATAGTTGCGGTTGAGGTGCAGTGCATTGGGCCAATTGCGATTACGCTGGTGGTCATGTGATTGCCCTCCTCCTCCCGACCTGCTCTTTCGTGTCTTCGGTTGCCCGTTCCCTCAACGCTCTAAGGCTTTGCGCATACACCGGAGCAAGCATCGGCTGCTCGACAGCATAAACATGCCCGTGACAGAGAACGTCGTCGATGTGTAGTTGCTCTCGCCCTGGGTGTTAGGATGTAATGCATTTGACATCAAAATCATGCTGTGCGAGAACGTGAAGCGGCACGTAGAAGAGAATGTCGCCGGGCGAAGAATGGACACGTTGGTATGACCAAGCGATTTGAGCAGCACGTCCACAAGAACATGCTTCGTGCCAGCTGTTCTGTGTGCGATCGGTTGCGCTTTACGCGAGACCCGGTGTCTTTGCGGGCGGCTTGGCACGAGGTTCTTCGGTCGTCGTACCCGGACGGTGACCTACTCCCTTCAAGGCATGTGCTATGTGCCTATGCAGTGTTTCTGCACAAGTATGTAGCGCACACGCAACAATTACCATGCGATGGAAAAATAAGTAAAAATATAACGCATTGTTACGTCACCGTGCGATGCAGTATCATTGAAATGTCGCACCAGCCAACGCTGCACATTTGCATCATGTCACGTAATCGTCCGCCAAATTTTTTGTAGATAGTAATACCGTGAAACCTCGAGATGCCCCACCCCGAAAGATAGTTTACGTCCAGGTTTGGCTCGATTTTCTATATTTTTTTAAACACCGAAAGATAGCCCACTACTATTAATAGTATTGTTCGGATCAATGATGGCCTCGGCGCAAATGCAGCTAGTTGGCTATGGCGGGATATGAGCGAACATTGCTGACTGAGAAGTACAGTCATCTTTGCTTCGTTGCCCTTCGCCACGGTAACAAGCTTGGAAGGGACACATGACCTAAAATTAGCATTTTTTCCACTTTTCTTGGTTGTACACTGAAAGTGGCCCACTCCATATTTTCACTCGATTTGCTCCTGATTTTAGGTGGGCTATCTCGGGATATTACGGTAATCTTTCCAATGTTATTACTATAATAATATTATTATATCTTCAGAGCGTCGCATTTGTGCAAACTTTAGACATTAGTACCCCTTACCATTTCTATTTCTAGTTTCACCAACCGCGGTGCACAATTTTCAAGTTTTCCGTTGTTTTGTATGCAACTTTCACAACCACACAGAACCGTTATTCTTATCACGTACAGTGTTTTTTGTCTCTTCTTTTTTTCTGTTCTGGAGAGCTACTTATGTGGTTGTCACGTTCCTGTTTCATGTGTCAGTACGACTCACATCCCCAATGTACTTTTCTGTTCAATGTCTGGTGATTCAGATATTCCGCAAACTTGAAAAAGCCACCACTCCCAAACGTCTCTATTCCGTTTTTCCGCCAGTCCAACGATCGCGTTCCCGCGAAGACGAGACGCCGGTGCCGGGCGCTGTACGACTGCTGCGCTGACCAGCGGGACGAACTGTCGTTCGCCGAGGGCGAGATCATCGTGATCATCAGCGAGATCACCGAAGACGACCAATGGATGGAAGGCATGATCGAGGGGAGCCCCATCGCAGGGGAGTCTTCCCCACCAGCTTTGTTCACATGCTGTCGGATTAGTGCCTCTCCCCTTCCCCCAAGTGAGATTATCCCCTCCCCCTTAATCTGCTGAGCTCTTACCCCCACTCTCGAATCCTTTTTTCCGTTTCCCCGACGACTTATTATGTTTTCCCCTAGAGAGCTGGTCTCTCTTTAGGAGTGAGCGGTGGGGCAAGGCGCTCGTTTGTACATAGGTTCCTTTACTCCTGTTATTTCTTTTGTTCCTTCGTAAAACGAAAAAGCGAAGAAAAAAAAAACGATTACCGGCGCAGTCTTCCAAGTAGCAAAACATTTGCATGAGGTTGTGGCAAGACTGCCTCCATACCGACCTTTGCTCGCAAAGTTGGAGTTGGTCGTCGTATTTATGAGTGCAGCCGACGCGCATTTGTCCTCGAAGGCACTGGCCGACGCGGGCCTTCAGCTGAGGGTTAGTGTGTCGGCTCAAAGGCATGCCAAACGTAACGCTGCATCACGCTTCCCTATAGACGTCTTCAACTGCCTCTCCCAATTAGACAGTTGGTGGCATAGCTAGCTCCACTTTGCGAAACGACTTCGGTTACAGTGGGGACAGACGTAGCCTTGGGCACATTTTTTGCGAAGTTTAGTCAACTTACTTCGCTCTTAGTTATACACTGTTTGCCTGGAAACTTAATGACTGATTTCCACATTTTGAATCGTGCCGGTTTTCCCAGCACTCTACCCAAGCGACAGAACAAAATGTAGCGTGTACATAGATAGAATTTTTTTTCTCTATAAGGATGGAGAATATGAGATATATATATATATATATACTTTTGAAACTGCTCAAGTATGTGATGGTTAGTCAAGGCGTTTGTACAGGGTGTTCCGTGGCTTGACGGCGAGGGTTTTGCGACTTCTGGTGCGAATTGTCGCGTCTCTTGTCTTTTTCGGGGTCAGTTTTAAGAACCAAGACTCGTTTTATATTTGTTGTGTAGATGGAAAGAAAGAAGCTCATCCACTTCTCTTGATTTTAATCATTCAGCATCTTTGGTCTCACACAAATTGCCTCAGTAATACAGGTACCGCACATCTGAAGTATGCAGTTCCGCATTTGTGGTGCCTATTTGTGCGTTGATGTTGCAGCTCGCGTCATACCTCAAATGTTTCCTTTTTTTTTTTTTTTTTTCTTGCAACATAGTTGGACGAGCGATTTTCGGTTGCGCTTGTTGTACAGTTGCAAGTTTGGGTGCGAGAGTGTCGGAACAGGGCAAGGTGGAAATGTTTCTTGAGCAGTTTCATTTAACGCCAAAATTTCTGAAATGACGGAGGAAAACACGCTTAGTTTTAATCCCATTCTGTGTGCGCAAAATCGTTTTCGGTTTGTCTTGGTCGAGTGCCATGCTCTAAGCTATGCGCAGACTAAATTTACGATTATTTACGTAGATTGTGCTGAACACGGTGCTCCGGGGTATGACCTCCTAGCACAGCAGAGCACACCCAGTGATTGTAGGTACGAGCTTTTTGTTTCCCGTAGACGGAAGGAGCTGCCGCGGTTGTGCTTATTGTTGAACCAGTGTTCCAGTTCTACGAAGAACCCAACCGATGAACACAGTTCGATCGGGGTCCCTGGTCTAGTAGTACTCGAGCAAGCTTCCTTTTGGGGCACACATCAACAACTCCATCTGCACAAAGAAAAAAAAAAAAGAACAGAAAGAAAGATTGTATGCAAATCCAACTTTTCTTGCAAATGATGGAAAGGAAAAGCTGTGATGCAAGTACAAGTATTCTAGTCGGAACAAGTGAGCTGCGTAAACTCTTATGTTTTGTCCTTCCATCTCCCATGTAATCCTGGTACATATATATATATATATATTATATATAATGCGCTATATCACATGCTACTGCCAAACGGATTTTATACGCCGACATCTGAGAACTTGCTGTACATAGCATCTCTGACAGCATTTACGGTGTCCAACATTTCCACTTTTTCACTGCAACGGCATTTTTCTAGGCCGAGCTGTTTTCGGGCCCTTACCAGAGCCGTGTTGGCAAGAATGAAAAAGGGCTAAAACAAAAATAAGAGAAATGGTTGTAGTACTAATACGAAGCTTGTTCATGCAAGTTTTTGCTGTTCTTATCGTCCTTGTGTTTGTGTTTTTGTTTTAAGCGTACAGTTCTCGTGTTGGTAGTGTGTTTACCAGCTCTGTGTGTGCGTGTGTATGCCATTGGCAAAAAAAGGAATTTGGAAGACCCAGGTGACCACAAATCAACCTTTGTTTCGTTGTAGTGCTTGTGTAGACTATGCAGAAAGCAGTGTGTACTATGTAAAACCTTGTGAACCTTACAATAAAAAAGAGACAAGCCAATGAGATTGGTGGTGTGTATAACGCTTGTTTTTGCAACGCAATACTGCGCTGCAAAAACAAATGTTCAAGAGCACTACGTATAGGTGCTGCGTGAAGTAGTGTGGACAGAGGGAAGAAATACAACTAGGTGTACAAACTAACTTTAGAAGTAGGTTTTACTACGAAAATATTTGATGCTTGATGTTACTTTGGCACTGAAGTTATGTTTTAAACAAATAGACATTGATTTGATTAAATTGACTTGCTGTCAGCCAAGGACAAAATATCCAAACATCTCCATCTTTTCAAAATGCTGTTCAATTGTCAGCACCCATGACTTTTCGGCAGGATTCACATACGATCAGTTTTATAGGCTATTGCACGCCCCAAATTTGTTTATTTTATAAGCATATTTTATACAGTCCCCTAATGTCTGGCAAAGGGTTCTATTATGGTCCTACAACGGGTCAGAGCTTTTCAGTGCACAAGACCAGCTTTTCTAACTCAAGTGTTCCTGCATCATATTGATGGCATTTTTAGATGATGCCAACTAATGCTGTACATATGAGTTGATAAACTTGTGTCGGAGGCTTTAGAAAAGCGTTTTGCCTTGTAAGGGACGGGGCTACCCGATCATTGTTGAATGCTTGGCGATCGGTTACCTTTAAACATTTTGATTTGTAGCCCTGAACTTCAAAGAAAATTTTAGTCAGAAGACAAAAAGTTCTCCACTTGGTTTCCTTCAGTACACTCCCCTCACCCGAGAAAGCCTTCGTGCTATTATGAAAGGCAGCACGATTGTTTCAAGAATGCCGCAGGGCATGTCCAGATGGTAAGATCCTGGAAATCTCCCGTCTGTTTGAAGACCCTATAAATGGACTTGTCGCAAGAGTGCTCAATCATCGTGTGGGGATTGTTTCGCATGTCCAGCTACACGTCCCTCTTCATTTACCTAAGCTTGTCCCTTGTTGGACTGGATTTCAGTGCCGAAATTTTCTACAACTCCTTCTGTCACCCTGGATGCTTTGTCAGCTAAGCTGGCAGCAACTGTGGGAGGCTGATCTTGCAACACTGGCTTTCGAAAGGTTTCTCGGTGACATATCCTTTGACTAAACTTCTTCACCTCAAGCATGGTAGTGCAGTCTTGTAATGCACAAGTGTCGTTACATCAAGATTTGTCAGTGATATCGGCGGCTTCTGGGAGGAAATGTGCAGGGCTTCACTTATGACTTTTATACGCAGGCCAATGATTCTTTGCAGCACACTTATTACCGACTATGTAAACATGAAACGCTGCATAGCTTTCTTTTTGATATACATATATAATCGGCACATGTCAAAAGTGCTAGAATTTTATTGCTTTGATAAAAATTACAACGAGCAGTTTGTAACACTCTGAAATTAAATAATGGAAAGACTTGGTTTTGCAAGGAATTACGTTTCGCAAAGTTTGCGATTGAAAAAATGATGCGAAAATTTAATTAAGTACATTATCCTGTGGTAATGAACATCTAGCATGTTACTTCCTCTTGAGAAATTCTGTGCTCAAAATATTCCAAACCTACACTTCCCAAAATTTAAGAAATATTAAGCGCCCCAAAATGAAGTCATTGAGAGTAAGCTTCAACAGCCATCTATCGTCATCTATGCCACAGTGCACCCATAAGTGGTTTCAAGGTGCTGATCCTGACCCAACAGCCAGCGAGTGCTCGCGTGACCTTTCCTTTACAAGATTTCTTGTTTGTCTAACCCACAAGATAGAGGGAGCTCATAAGTGACACTCGAAGGCACAAGGCAAAAACTGCTTCTGCTTTACAGTCACGTCTAAATAATATATGGACGCCCCCATGCCCTAAAAATCCCATGATGACGTATCGGCACGCGACTGCCCCTACCGAAAGTATGGTGGCGAGAGTGTAGGTGGCTTTCGTGTAACCCAAGCAGTTGGAGAAGAGAAACTCCCCTTATATAGCGGACCCTCTTTGTGTGTCCCATAGGTCCCCTTGCTCCCCTCCCTCGAAACTCCGCCTGCCACTCAAAATTTGTACAAAAAGCGTCATTCTTCTCAACCCGTGTCTTGATAGCACTGCGTGCAACTAGCAAGTCAGCTGTCTCCCTTCGTCGCGCTGATTGGCTCGCTTGTACCGTAGCCTTCGCCGTTCGCCAAGTTACGGTGAAATGGAGTGTAGGAGAAAGTAGCTCTGTGTGTCCAGAGCTTCTTTTCGTTCCCCAAACAGTGACGAGGTCTACAATAAGGTGACCTGGCTTCTTTAGGGATCATACCTCTTTCTTCCCGGTTGTAGGTCATACACGATCTAAAACAACAATACCGTAATATCCAGAAAAATGTTTGGCACGATTTGCTATTTTTTTTTTAAAAGCACAGAATTTGCTTTTGCTTTTAGGTGGGCTATTTCGGGAAATTACGGTAGACTGCAAAGCGGTAATGACCCATTTTACGTAAAAGACAGGACCAAAAAAAAATCAACATCTTTTGGTGCGCAGTTTTTATCGCAGGACCCGCAACGAACGTCCGGGTGCACTCTGCGACCTCTTGGGTTCACCAATATCTCAAAGATTTCTAAAGTTTTTTGTTTTCTTTTAGTCGGGGTTTTGGCGTTTATAATGACGAGACAAAAGACACCTGTAATTACCCAATCTGTCCCCAAAATGGTTGTTCATAGTCCGGACCACAGGTTTGCGCATTAATGGGACAAAATTGCATGGCGGAAGTTTGGTCGCCAAAATTTTGTCTATAATGCCATCCATATTGATGGGGTCCATATTAGTAAAACACAAATGTACTACCCCCTCAAAAAAATTATGTTTGTGTTTATGAGGCACAAAGCATAAAGGTATGGCAATATTGGGTCACATTGTAGATGAGAATTCTGGCCAGTGCAGTACGACTGTTAGCTTGGGGTCTTTAACGTGCATCACGCAGTAGTGATACACGAACAAACGCCGGTATGATGCTCATTTAGATCAAAACGGGCAAGGGTGGGGATTGAACCCAGGATTTCTGGATTCTGCAGTGCAAGCTTTCGCTCCACGTGCTCCGAGCCGTGGTGCTCTAACACACTTAGCCATCGATACCCCTTTGTTGAAACTCAACATGTCACTTTGGTATGCCAGATTTGTACTAGTACATGTAACAATTGGCCCACACTAAAAACTATAATAATGATGCTTGACTGCAAGGAAACGACAATGATTGTCAGCCTGCTCAACCATTGTGTTAGATCTCCTCTCAGAAGGTCTGCTCGCTATTTAATTTTTTCGTATAAAATGTCCTGCGCGAATATTTTTTTTTTACAGCATTTTAGAAATTTGGTTTTGTATCCCAGATTTTTTAATCTTATCGCAATCTGAAAAACATCCAACTCAACATTTTTAATGCCAACTTCACCATATTTGCTAAATATAATTTATTTAGTTCAAAAATCAGTCGACCATAATTCGCATAGATACTGAATAAAATTCTTCAGTGGCTGAAAACTCGACGCAATTTGCAACCTCCATTGAAGCGACACACAAATCCTGGAACGAGACTTCTTTCTAGCGAGTATTGAAGGTTCTTACGTAAGTAAGCTAATGAATAAATAACTAGCTCTACATTAATCTTGGATAATGTATTCTTGGTTCCCTGTTTGCTGTGTCAAGTAAACATCAATTTACAAAAAATACGTGCACACAGTATCAAGAAATAGCTGAAATCTTTCTCAGACTAGTGTTCATTTCCTCTAGCGCTGTAAATACATAAAAAAGAAGTAAAACAAATTACCTCCAAAAAGTTTGGGGCTGGTAAATCCCGGGACTAACAAACCAAAAGAAACCAACCAAACCCGAAGAGGGAAGAAGGTATTATAAAAGCCAGGTGTTGGCTGGGAGTTTGGGCATCACAGCAAAGCGTGGAAACAAAATACTGGGAACGAAGTAAAAAAAAAAAAAGATCACCTACAACGGAAGCACGGTGAACGGAAGCAAGGAGCGGGAGAGAACGAAAGGAATAAAAATAAAATGGGGAAAGGTAAGCGCTCACTCTCTCCCCAGTCCGCTAGTCCGTCGTGGCCTTCCCCTCTATCACGCTCCCATCTGTTCAGTGACCTTTCAACACAACCTTGAGCCTGTGTCACGCGCCAGTTGAATGCTCGCTGGCGCAGGGTCAGTGGCCACTCAAACGCAGGCAGCCGTCGTGCCAAGGTAAGGCAATCTGCGAGGTCAGACACGCGCGCGGAAGGTATCGATTTGTTGTCGCGTTTTGGGGCTTCGATTTGTGGACATCGACTGAGAGTTGCGTATGCAGTCGTGTGGAAGCCTGTAGGCGCACGTTGTATAGAAACAGTAAACAACAAAGGAAGCGTCACTTTTGGAACGGTTTCGCGCCTAAATTCTTCGGCTACACAAACGCTTCCACGCGATTTAATTCTGGAATTGAATATGGTTGAACGTGCGTAGTTTATGTGTCGTTGGGTGGTATATAACAAACGCGGAAGTGGTCGCGCGCGCTGCATCAGTTATCGACAGCCATCGCGTACCTATGGTCTATTCATAAATAACGCTTCGACACGACTTAGGAGCGTTATTTGGTGGGTTTTCAACCGAGGTTGTGTGACGAACGTTGCTTGCTTACACGTTAGCAGACTTACTAGAAGGGAAGAAAAAAATTCGTCGAAAGAATTCCTTGTTAGGCGCGAGCTTTAGATGTTCTCGTTCTACACCTACGGGAAGGGGCTCAAGAAAATGATAGGGCAGCCGGCCCCACAGAACTCTTTAACCGCACATCGTGGTTCTGGTGATTGTGTAACCACTATCGGCGGCACCTTCCAACTGATAAAACCCTCCCGCGGGGGTATTGTCAGATGTGCTCCTCTCCGCCGTTGCTCAGCCTCTTTTCGCACCTGGCCGCGAGAAAGAAAAAATAAAATAAAGAAAAAACGCTATCGTTGCTTTGGGGCAAAAACGGAAGCCACGGTGAACGTACGACACACCGCCCGCCTATTTCGCGATCTTCGGAGAAGTCGAGTTGTAAGTTGTAACGGAGTTCGAGCTAGCTGCTTTGTTTACTAGGAAGCACCGCGGGGAATACTGCGGCAGGCGAGTCGTTCGTCGCTTCTGCCTTTTCCCCCGACCCCCCTCCTTCCGCCCATGCGAGAGGTGTTGGGAGGTATAAGAATAAAATAAAGAAAGAAAGAGGTGAAATAAACTCGTAGCGCGCAACCCGTCGCCTCTTATCAATCACGTCACGTCGCCGCGAACCGCACATTATCGCGCAAGCGAGCTCCGGCGAGGGATGCCCCACCACTCTTCCCAGCCGTTGCGCTTTAATTGACGCTGTCAACGAAGCTCGGCCGCTATTCGTTATTTTTGTTGGCAGGCGCCGAAGAAACCGTACGTGCGGGTGCCCCTCCAAAGTGGCGAAATTAAAAATAAAAAAAAGTACCGTTTTCAATCTTTTTTTTTGAGCGCTCGCGTTATCTGCGAGGTAGGAGGTTTCGATCTAGCCGGCTGACGCTTCTTTCCCGTCCTCAGGGTGAGATGACAGTCAGGTGAAGAGAGCTGGTGACGGACCCACACGGCGTCATGAAGCAGGGCGCGCGCGTCTTGGCCCGGAGCGTGGGATCGGAGACGCCGAGCATCATCGCTCTGGGACACGCGGAAGCGACCCCGGCTGCCAAGCAAGCGCAGCGGCGAGTTGTCACGCCGCTAGCGGACGCGCGGACCTACCCGAAGCCTTTCCACCAGATCCCTGGACCAAAGCCGTCCTTGCCCCTCATCGGCACAAGTTGGCAGTACTTCCGATGGGGTGAGTGCCCACTTTTAGTCGTCCCTGCTTTCAAACCATTCATGCGCTAGTGTCAAGAAGAACTAGAAAACAAAGTATAAAACACAGAGAGGACTGAATCACAGATGAGTACAATTCTTTCATGAAAGAATTGTACTCGTCTGTGTTTCGTCCTCTCTATGTTTTATACTTTCTGTTGTCTAGTACACCTTACCAACACGCTCGTTAGGAATATAATGTCAAGAAGATTTTTCAGCTACCCGCTCTCTTCTTGGAAAGTCATGGCATTGGTGAGGCTGAGAATTGGATAAATGTCATGCGGCGAGCGAAGTTGTCCTCGTTCCACCTCTACAAAGAGAAAAGTTTCAGCGGATCATATATTTTGTACCCAACCCATAATATTGACTCGATATACCTGTCCTGAGTGCAGCGAGCAAAAACTTTTTCGTTGTTATTTCAAGCCTGTGTGCTGTAAAGGACTTAATTTTTGCGATAACCAGTTTCCACGACTTTAAGACTACAGCAAAAAATAGATTGTGCAAATAAATTACCCTTTTTACCAAATACATTGTAAACAAATACATAGCCTACCATTTCCAATCGCAAATGCTTGTGCCCACAAAACACTTCCCTGGGTTCAGGTTCGCGAAATTTTTAGCCCTGGCAAATAAAGTTGTTTACGTGCGTTTTGTTAACAGTAGACAGTTCTGTCGAGCACGAGGCACTTACGAGTGGCTTCAGTATTTGTAATCTTTTCCACAGAACCAGTTCACAAACTAAAAAAGGCGAGATTAAAACACAAACGCACCTTATCCCTCCGTTATCTCGGAACCTCTGCTTCCAATATTTCAAGTGTATCAGCTCGCCTGTTATCCCGTTAAAACCCAAGGTTCACACCTGTTGTCGTTTTACGACCCTTCAGTCTGTCACCTTGAAATTTAAAAAGTGTTTGCGACCCAGCAGATTATTTATTTTATTGCTTCAAGGACTTCTGCCTGTGCCACTGCATGCGGAAGCCTTTTTTTGAGGGTCAGGAATATTTTTATTGTTTTACCGTGCGCCACACGACAGGACGCTACAGCCTATACCAGCTCCACGAGGCTTGTGCCGACAAGTACCAGCGGTATGGCGACATCATGAAGGAGGAGTACCAGTGGCAGGTGCCCATCGTGCACGCATTCAACCCCGGAGGACTTTGAGACCATATTTCGGCACCAGGGCCGCTGCCCCATCCGTCCCGCCAACGAGTTCGTCCGGAAGCATCGAACCGAACACCCACACAAGTACAGCAGTGTCGGCCTCTCCAATGCGTGAGTAGTGCCAGCTTTTAAGAGCATCAATCTTTGTGGTGGAGGGGGCAGTGAACTACAATACACGGTGTTCACGAACATATTAGTGAGCCGTGCTTCCAGCACTGGATAAATAAATTGTAGCGACTCGCAAATGCAATGCTAGCGATTAATTCTAAAACAAAACTCCCCCAATTTTTTTTTTAAGTGCCTTGATAGGTATGTTAAATACAATGTATTTCCTCCCCCCCCTCAAAACAAACAGACAAACTATTTGGTGCATATTTATGCCACGAGACACATTTTGAGTTTGCAGTGACTCTGAAACTACTACTAATTAACTTCTATGTCAACCTCCGAATTGCTTGCAACTGAAAATTTACATCAGAAAGTAAATATTGTGCTTTTATATATTTTAATATTTTTTTTTTACTGAAAAACATTTATTGTGTATCATATTTATTTCATTTAGGCACTTCAAAAAAAATATTTTATGGGAGTTCAGAATCTCTTTATGCATACAGTGCAATCCACTTATAACGATACCACATATCACGATGTACTGCTTATAACTATCAGTTTCTAGAGCTTCTAGACTAGAAATGCTCAGTTTCTATTCCAGATACAACGATAATCGGTTATAACGATTGAAATTTTCGGGTTTTCTCATTATCATTATAAGTGGATTGTACTGTACTTGGGGTCAACCCAAGACCACTCGTACTGATATAACACATTTTTAAACGCCTCGGAGGGATTGCAGTTTGCTTATGTTTGTATTTTTTGTTCGTATATCACATTTGCAAATGGTACTGCTTTAAGTGCCGTTTTCGTGTTTATTCTTTCCGGTTGTTTAGATACTGCTTTATTACTTCCACCTTCCTGAGTATAATTTCGTCCTTGCTTCACTCGTAAAGCGTGTTCAACTTTGGTAGTCCGGTCAGCGTCCGCCGTCTCCGATGCACTGTACTGTTAACCTTTGCTTGGCAGACTTGCTTCTCTTTATGTATGTAAATTCCTTTTAATAATAATTATAATGGCCATACTTTTGTTGTTATTAATATTATTATTATTAGTAATAGAACAGTCTGTTGCAGGTTAAGGATAGCAGGATAAGCCCTCAAACAAGACCGTGCTACATAGATGTAGTTGGGTGGCAAAAAGGTAAGAGTTGTCTTCCTGGCAACATTCCTGCGCAGACTCGGCGAAGAGTGGCACATGTTACGTACGGCCCTGGCTCCGGTGCTTCTGCAGATGAGGAGCGTCCCGGGATTGGCGGCACAGCAATCCGAGATCTGCGAGGACTTTGTGAGCTATGTGCGCTTTGTCAGGAACAGCAAGAGCCAGGCCGTTGACAACATCCAGGACTCTCTCTACCGGCTGGCCCTGGAATGTGAGTCCTCGCTCACTCCGCATCGCTCTCAGATAAAGCGAGCATGTTGTTGAGAGGAACCGTCGAGCGTAGTGCTTCCGCCACTGCCCATTCTCTCGTTTCCCCTTACGCGCAACAAAGGATACGGAGAAATTGTGGACCAGACCTTTAGACAAGGCCAAAAGGGTTTCGTGCCAAAAGTCTTCTCTACACTTTGAGTAAACGTCCAAGAGCACTCGCTAGTCTCGACCCCGAGCCAGTTTTAGAGGATCTGTCGTCGTGTCCGCGAGTCGTACAAACTTACAAACTAGTATGCATGTGTGTCTGCTCTCTCTTGTATCCTGAAACAAGCACATTAGTAGCCACCTATAGTCTGCTACGGGTGGAAAATAGCTAGAAAAGCTCCCACAAAGTCCTCCGCTCTTTCTATCTTTAGCAGAGCGGATGCTGGAAAGGAGAGAACCCTCAATCGTGGCAAGTAGAGAGCTTTTTGGGCGGGTCTTGTCCCACTGTTCTTAACCTGCTACAAACAGTAGCAATGTTATTACTACACATAGCAACTTTTTTAGACCTAAATCGCTCGTCAATACAATTAAGGGGCTGTGCATGTCAGATCAGAGATGACACAAACCACCAGTAGAAACCGGCTGTGCAGCTGTGATGAGCGCTTTTTGAAAAATGCCGTTCTAACAGTTTCCTTCTCTCTTCTCCTTTGCACTTCCAGCCATCTTCATGCTTTGCCTCGACACACGGCTGGGCTGCCTCAGTCGCACCATGAACTATGACAGCGATGCGGCCATTGTGATCACCGCTGCCAAAGACCTCTTCTCCGCCTACCAGAAGCTTTACTACGGTCTGCCCCTGTGGAAGTTTTTCAGCACTTCGGCATATCGCAGCTACCAACGGGCGGAAGAAACGCTTTACGAGTATGTGGCAGTTCGGAAATTAATTTTCCTATCCAAGTATTCCTCGCATCAGTTCATCTTAATTAAGATTCTTTGCTTGCAATTGCCATCATTTCATGACTACAAATCGGTTACAAGAAACAAGGCTCATTGCGGAAACCAGAACAGTGTATTTCTCAATCGGATGAAAAAAGAGATTATAATGGAATGCTTTGGATTAGCTTAAAAGAAAGATGAAAAACAAAGGAAATGTTAATGATCTTGATACCTCACTTTTAGTGTACATCTACATCATATGCGCTATTGCAGCCTTAAATGTAAACATGTTAGAAGAATGCCTGGTTGGATTAAAATTATGATAGTAACTACCAATTAATCCCTAAATGCAAAGAAATTCAATGTTTCGAAACCAACTCTTTTCTCTTCAGGGGCAACTGTGGCCACTGAAAAGCAGCAGGTTCTTTTTAAGGAGCCCATTGAAAAACGAATTATAATGCAGTAAACTTGTTAATTTTGAAAGATGCTTTCAGGTTACAACGTAAACAAGCAAACTCTCATCACTGCCTCTTTATGCATTATTCACAAAGCAGTCTATGCTAACCCTAATGTTACTGCGACGTGAGGACAATGTTAAGGCTGGTAAGTTACAGAATGTTTTGTTGGAAGTCTTGCACTTGCCAGCGGTGTGAATGTTGGGGAGAAACATCTAAGAACGGCTAAGAAACACCGTTACTGACCCTGTTGTCTGCATGTTTGTGTTTCAGGCTAACACTCAGTTACCTTCAGAAATATGCTAACCATGACTGCAAAGACTCTGCTCATGCACCCTATGCAAAACACACATCACTGCTCCATGCCCTGCTCAACACTGAAGGACTCTCAGAAAAGGATGTTCACCTCACGATTATGGACTTCATCGCTGGTGTGCGTTTTCACGGTGAGACATGGACTTCTACTGTTCGAGCGTCAAGCATCGTCCCTCTTACATTTTTTTGTCACTGTGGATGATACTACACCCTTTCTGAGAGCCAAGTTATAGCAAATACTAAGTTAATAGATTGTTAAAAAAAAAAAATCATTATATTAAAAAAAAAATAATAATAAACGGACAAGCACACACAACTCTGAGACATTGTGCATGTTTGTCCAGTTTTTATATTTCCTGGTCTCGTGCTCATTGTGGAACTACCGTAATATCTCGAGTCATCGCCCACCCCCTGCCGCCTGAAATTCATAGAAAAAGTGGGGTGGGCCATGTCTCGGTGGGTGAGCACAAAAGTTAATAAAAGCGGAGAAAGCCGCCCAGTTTTCTCTCCGTATCTAGCGCTGCTACGCAACAGATACATTAAACTCGATTTAGTTTTATTGTTTTATAGAAAAAATGCTCACGAAAGAATGTTTTACTACCGCGAAGTCCGTTGCTTGCATACGCAGCTAGGAGCGCCACCGATCTGCATAGAGCACGCAACCTTTGTTCCGTGAAAACACGTCACCACTATGTTCTCCTAGTTTGTAAAAGAAAAAAAGAGAATAAAAGAAAGAAAATCCCACAAGAAAATAGAAAAACCAACCAGGCGCAACGAGCGAGCGAGCGGCACCAAAGAAGCGACGAAGAGCGATGCTGGGAAAGCGGAAAAGCCGGCGATCGCGTGGCAAATACTTTGGCGTCGGGCCAAGTCGGGCGCCTATGTCAATCACAAGCTCTTGCGCAACTTTCTTGTTTTTGCGTACACATCGTGACACTGTTAGCGCGAACACGACATCGGCGCATTTTCGCATTTTACTTGTAAATAGTATTAGCGAAAGCACGAAATGTTATCGCTTACATTATTGAACTAAATGAGCTCTTTCCGTCGCAATAGTAACTTGGATGACATCCCTTGGTTTTAAAGAGAAAAACTGGAAAAACCGGCGATCGCTTGTTCGCGCTAACAGTGTCGCGCTCTGTACATGCGTGCGTCCGTGCACGGCGTGCTATCAATAGGGGTTTGGGACGCTCTACTAACGTCTGTGTAGGGCGTTCCAGAAAAGCTTATTTACCTGTTGGCTTTGTCTAAAACATTGCACAACCGCGGTCGCGACGTGTGGGGAGAAGGAGCGGGTTCGCGGCGACCTTACTTCGGCGGAGACAGACTTCGACCTTACACTCCGCGGTTACATCCCAAAATATGGGGCGTACGCTTACCTCGCGATTCCTGACTGGGTTAATGCTTGTGTTATCTTTCCGATTGTCGGATCGATATTTTCGTAAGCAAAACAAACTTTTATTTTGTTATCTTCATCGTTTTCTTTTCGCATGGATCACTACCACTTCGGAGTCACTCACGCGAAAAATGCGTAAGCAACGAGAGGGCCTTTCTCTCCGTTTTACTTTGTCACGGACGTCCTCCAACTGTAAGGTCCGCGGCCGCGTCATTTGGGTAGGATGAGTGTTTGCAGATCGCGGAGTCCGCGTTGGGGTATTTGAAGGGGTGGGCGATGACTCGGTGTTTTTTTTAGAAATCGATATTGGCCCAAAAATTGGGGTGGGCGATGACTCGGGATATTACGGTAGTTCATCAGCTGACCTTTGTTTCTTTCCCTTTTATTATTTTATTTGTTTTTTCTTCTCGTTTCATTATATTGCTCTGGCAAATTTTAAATCCTGAATGTTTACCGAATTGGTGAACATTCAATATTTCAGAAAATATATTACTTGATTGACTGGTTGCCATAATAATACCTGCAGTGCCGTAGAGATGGCAACTTGCATCTTTCCTTCAAAATTGTCAGAAAAAGTTGTGGTGGTATCTTGCCAAGCACTCCTTAATTGAACACCTTTAAAAAGATATTACCATCAGGTGCAAAACATTATTGAATTTGTGTCATGAGAAATACAATTTACTTCCGTGTTAATGTTTTTTCCCGAAATAGTGCCTGACCTCCCAAAAATGGTGTTCCAAAGTTCACCTCTCTCCAATCTTGCTCATTGATAACCTTGAAAGCTTATTAATGAAATCCAGGCAAATAACTATGATGATGGTTTGGTTTGCATGTTTCCAAGACCACCTAATGCCCTCTGCTTCCTGCTGCACCACTTAGCCTGCAACCCGGTGTCCAAGAAAAACTTCATGGCGAACTCCAGGCGTCCAATGGGGACGTTAGCAGCTGTTCCTACCTTCGAGCCTGCATGAAGGAAAGCTTTCGGTGTGCATACTTCTCCCCCAATAGCCCACATGTCGAGTTGTCCAAATACGGCGGCATTGGATCACCCAAGGTGGTCTGCAGTAACAAAAGTGATAAAAAAAAAACTGCACCGACTGTACATAACAAGATAAACAATTTAATCAAACGTTTTGTCTCCCATGCGGGAAACATCATCAGTGAAACCTTCAAGCAGGAATGAGCGAAAAAACTTCAACAGTCCTATTTAAGCAAGTAGCATGAAGAAACTTGTATGAAACTGGGTCTAGTACAAAGCAAACTGTGCATCATAAAACCAGTTGTACCGGAGAAAAGGGTGTTCTATTACGAAACAAGTGTCCCAAAATAGCAGATATTTGTAGCTTTCAAAACATAATTGCACCTCCAGTTCTTTTTTTATATTTTGATTGTTCAAGTTGTCCCAGCATGTTCCACCCCAACATGGTGTGACATATCTATTTATTTCATCCTTTAACCAGCTTAGTCTTTTCACGTTACCGTACTGATTCGAAAATAGCTCAACCTCTTTATGAGCAATGCCTGTGCGTGTATTTCTCTACAACGCCTCAGAGAGTTAATCATTGCGATTTACGGGAGAGGCCCGGCGAATGGCAAGGCACCGAAAACGTCGGAATGCAAAAATGAGATCTGTGTGGATCGCTGCTTTTAATGCGATACCATTACTAAGCTACTGAGATTTTCAGCTACCGTATTTACACGAATGTAGGTCGACCCTTTTTTCAATTTTTGAAAATCTGAAGTGGGGGGGTCGACTTATAATCGAACCAAAGCATTCCACCGCCGGCAAAAACGAAACAACCACGATATCATGAACACCTCGGCTTGTTACGAGTTCAGCCGGCTGTACCTTTAGCATTGCACTATTCTGTGTGCTCAATTTACAAATTAATTATTTTTTATATGCACGAACGAGTATTATTGATAGCGATTCGCAAATTAACTCAGCGCACGGCGCGCCCGACTCCCCGGGGGGTGGCGGCACTTCTTGTAAGAGCCAGTCCGGAGGCCGCTGGAACAGCCTCACGGCTCACTCGCCCCGCGGCTTCTCTTCGCAGTTTTTCGCGCGATTCACGGTAGCACATCGTTTAATCGAGTGACGAGATCATGCTGGAGCGCTAACTACGTTTTTTTTTTTTTGTATTGACACGCGTGATCCGGGCAGTTTAGGTTTTCGGTGCTCGTTTATGGCCATTCTTCACTCAGAAGCAACCAACAACTGCGCTGTTCGACGCAAGTTCGACCCGTCGGAGCGGGTGATGCTCCAGCTCCGGTGGAGTCAGCAGTGGTGCGGGATCTTAAACTGTGACGGCAAACAAAGAGGCTGCCGTAGGCCAAAGTCTGGTTCCGGAGTTGGAAGTAGTCAGGCTTCCAACGTACGCCGCAAAAGTGTGCAAGCGGTCCCTACCCGTGACGTGCAACGCGATCACCGAGCAAGCGCGGAAGATGCGGTTGATCCTGTCATTTGCGAAGTGCGAGATTTCGTTGGACGCCGCCGACGACGTGCTGAGAAAGTGGCAGTGATGATGACGGGACTGACATCCCCAGTGCGGACGAGTCGTAGTCAAGTCGCGGACGGAGTGAGAACGACAGTGAGCAGCTTCAGTTGTCCCACCTCCAGCGTGAACTTCCCAGTTTCGATAACGCCTGGGCATCTGATGCACCTCGCACGTGCACGCGCAGCCAAAGCATGCCAGAAGGCATCGATTGGCATCGATCGCGTGTTGGAGGCTCAGCTTTCGAAACAGATACTTTGCCGTTCTCGCGTGTTCGCAGTAAAATACGCATCTACAGATTTTTTTTTTTTTTTTGCTGATGTGCAATGTGGGGGAGTCGACTTACAATCGAGTCGACTTACAATCGTGTAAATACGGTATATGGGTATCCTGTTTCCTGGCCACGGAAACAGTTTCCCCGATAAATTTAGCGGAAAAATTGACATCGCAACCTATGCACCTAGTCAGGTTCCCCGCTGAAAAATAAAATAAATGCGCTCCAGTTCTTGGTTGTCGAGACCGAACACTTGCCCGTGTATAGAACGGTAAATGCTATCGCATTTATAGATAATCGCCCCTGTAGTTTCTACAATTTTTGTTTTGTTTTATTCCAAACATTATTTTTGTTTTGTCATTCTCGGCTCTTTTCTAAAGCCTTAATGATTGGTCTCCATAGGTTCTGCAGGAAAGCAGACGCACAGGTGTTCATAAAAATGTTGACCTACCTTCGACTAAATACGGTAGTCTTGCTATAGACTAATGTGGCAAATTGTTATATAAACATTTTAGTTAAGGTCATGCCCTCTGTGGTTACTTCTTTTTTTTTCCAGACTGAACCCCACTGTTCCTGGGGTAATGCGAATCTTACCAGAAGATGTGGTGCTCTCTGGCTACCATGTTCCAGCTGGGGTGAGCGACATCTTCATACTTTTACGAAAAAGGAAAGAACTCTTCCTTAACCCGGGCAAAGCATCTGAAAACAGCTGTGTGGTGCAGCACCACATGCGATGCCATAATACAAAAAGAGGACGGTCTTTAAAACGGCAAAAACATAGTATAGGGAGTATTCACTGGGCGTCATAGGTGAGCTCGCTGCTGCTTTCTGACCACAGGTGAAGAGAGAGAGGGAAAGATGCTTTTGTACGAATTTTGAGTGGCAAGTTAATCTTCTATAATCTTCTAGGGGGAGAATAGCGACGTTTGAAGAAGCCTGGAACCTACAAAGGAGAGTCCAGGTGATAAAGGATTTCGCCTTCCCCTCTTCTCTGCGGCTGCCCGAGAGCTGACGGGAAACTCTTCCCGGGCATGCGCTGTGAGCAGTTACCTAAATATGGCGCCCAGTGAATACCCCCTATAGGAGGATAGTCGTAACAATCAGTCTGCTAACTAACTGAAATATGTTAATGTATTAAATATTGAAAATAAGCATGTGGTTCTAATAGAAACTTTCCGAGCACCATCGAAAATCACTAAATCGGTCCATATGAGAAGCATGTGGGAAGCACGGTGGAGCGCTAAAGCAGTGCCACCTCTATAGGGTGATGCTGCAGAGAGTCCAAAGAACATGTTCACACCCTCCCCTAACCTCCTTGCTTGTTGCACCTGGCTGCTAGGGGCACTCATATCCTACTGCCCGTCGATCTGTCTGTCGACGCCGCTGCAGGCCCAGCTGGCCATGCTGGCTGTGTGGAGCCGCGGGTCGAGATCGTTGTTTGTTTTAACGAAAATAAATAAGCGCATGGTCTTCGATGTTGCACGAAGAATATTTAAATAAGGATTAATATTAGTTGTACACTACTTCCAAAGCACTCAAAGAGAGCCTGCGGCCCGGTGTGTTGGCCAGCCGGTAGAACAGGTGAAGTGAAATCACACACTGCAAAACCGAGGAATCCTGGGCTTGATCTCCGCCACTGTACAATCGACCTGACTGAACATTGCGCTGGAATGCGGGATTATAATCACTGTTGTGTGATGAACATTAACTGCTGGGGAGGCATGTAGGCTAAAAAGGCGCATTAAAACACGTTTTTGCTGCTTCTGCTGAACTCTCGTTTAAATTTATATAGTGTTTCCCAGCACTTGTGATGAAACGATATGGCCAGTGCAGCCGTACTACGCTAGCCAGTATTTCCCAGCACTCGTGATGAAACTATTTGGCCAGTGCAGCTGTACTGCACTAGACAAATAGCCAATCTACAGTCAAACCCGTTTATAACGAACAGCAGGAAACGCTACGATCAGTTTGATATAGCAAGTAATTCGATATAGCAAAAATCATTTACAACAAACTTCCACGATGCGTTCGTTGTAAGGGGAGAGCTTCTCCTTCTTTCTCATCTCTTCACATCCACCTTGTAACAAAGCTAAATTTTTTTTTTTTTTGCATGCGTGCAGTTTGTTTTTTTTAGCTTATCTTTCCTTTTGAATCACTTCTCTTCATGGGCAACCGCTTTGGGCTGAAGTTTTCTTTCTTTCTTTCTGTGTGTGGGTGCAGTGTTCTTTTTAACTTTCTCCCTTCTGAATCGCTTCATCTTTGTCAATTTTGTCTCGCGGCTAGAGCTTTTGGAATTTTCTTTCTTTCCTACTTTTTTTTTGGGGGGGGGGGGAGAGGAAGGAGAGGTTAGAAGACGATTGTTTGCAGCGTTTTTGAAAGCCTTCCTGGGGGGGGGAAAAGTTTGATATAGCCAATATGTTGTTCGTTATAAAAAGTACTTCCACATGCATTTCTATTGAACATTTCCCGTGAGTTCGATATCGACAATAATTCGCTGTACGTGGGTTCGCTTTAAACAGGTTTCACTGTACAGCGGAATTTATACCAAAGATAATTTACTTTTTCAAACCACTCAAAATACACAGATTTTAAAATGGTGGGTCGCAGAGTAGCATTCCTTTCATGTGAGAAGGGAAGCCAAGCCCCTGGACCATGACACTAAAAACACCCTGGCTGGCCCTGGAGCCTCGGGGCCTGCCACCCAGATGGTCCAAGTTAGTAGCTCCCCAAAAGGGAAGAGGACAGCAGAGCTGCAAACTTGGACCATCTGGGCTTTTTGGCAAGCTCGCGGGTGTGTTATATTAGGCACAGCCGTAGAATTCTCGGTTGTCTCGGTAGGCTTCTGTGCAACGTTGGAACCGGTTATCCTGACTTGTCTGCAAACTTTTGCCCGATTTTAAATTGATACACTGCTGTGCTGCGAGTGTGCCTTACTGTTGCACCCTGTTCTGCACCTCCAACAGTAAAAAGAAGCAACGAGGAGCCTCCTTTCACAAGATTTTGGCTGACGTCGTGTCGCATGAACAGTGGCTGAAGACGGTCTTGCGTAAGGACTGGCAGACAACATCCAACTATTTCGTTGCGTATGGCAACCACTTCGAGGACAGCCGCTTCGAGAAGACTACAAAAACTCGGCGGTTGGTTCAAGGAGCGGTTCCAACCAAATTTGAGGCATACCCTTCTTACACCAAGCCAACACCTGTCAAGCAACTGAGCACCCTGAGCGTAAACGAGCGAAAAAGGAAACCAACAACAACCGTGAAGCTGCAAGATGTTCAGAGAACTGTACAGGCGACAACTGCTGGGCCACAATGCATGGACCTAGGGCTGCTGGCAGCACCTTCTAGCTATGTGGATGGCGACAGCTCTTCCGGTGTTGCGAGTCCTGAGGTGGATTGATGAGCCTGCCACAAAAAGACCCGGGCATAGACCACTGAACTTGCCACAACCAGGTTCGTGCCATTGTTCTTATAGTACCATCGGAAGTAATGAAACGCACTGTCTGCCGAGCCTTGTCACCAGTGAAAGAATCGCCCACGCAAGGAGAGAGTACGGGACACAATCCCTGAAGAGGAATTCCTTTATTACATTCTGCAAATGGAGACAATAATGCCGGAAGGAAATTATGCTCCGAACACAAGTGGAGAGGCTGAACTAAACAGTTAAAAAGTATAAGGAGGAGTTGCAGCAGTTGAAAGAAAACTGCAAGGTTGATTCCTTCCTCGAGGTTGTGCAGGAAGCCAACAAGCAAAACCAAGTCGCCTCATGATCCAGAATCAAGTCTGATCCAGAATCAAGTCTGATCCAGAATCAGAGGATCAAGAAGAGGCCAACCTTGTTGGAAACAACTGTTCGACAGTGTATAATTCTGAGAAACCTATCAATTAAGAGCTACAAGTACATCCTGCAAGAAGAACTATTGCAGCTTCCTTCCCGAAACACGTTGGAAAATTATGTTAGCAGAGGTTGACTTCAGTTCCGTTCACGGTTACAGCCGTCTATGAACCGAGGTTTAAAACCTAAAAACATCTCAGTCAAGAGTGTGTGGCCTTGTTGTTGACGAAATGCTTATCTGACAACTCTTCGACAACCACGAGCAGCAGGAGACGCCTTCACTGGAGACGTGGACATGAGTGTGGAACTGGGCCACTTGGTACATAGTTATGACGACTCTCTCGCTAACACTCTGCTATTTTTTGCTCTGTGGATAGTCTGTAGGATTCAAAATACCAGTGGGCTATTTTTCACCAAAGGATGTAGCGGCAGCCAACTTGCTACAGTAGTACTTTACGTCATATGGAAGGTTGAAGAGTTGGTGCTTGAGGTTGTAAGGCCCTATAATTGCTGAAGTCCTTGGCAGTGGAGCTGGAAGCTGCAGTATACGCCATCCAGTCAACGCCCAGTGGAAACTTTGCCTCGCCTTTGACCAGTCACATATCATCAATAATGTCGGGAGTCAATTCCTCGCAAGAGAGTTGGGTGGCAACGAAGAAATTATGCAAGATGCAGGCTGGAAGCACTGTAAAGCCGGTGAGGTTTGTAACAAGAAAGCACATCTACCCACAAATATTGAAAAGATGAGTGTGCAAAGTGCTGTCCAGATATTTTCACCTCCTCACAGCAGCATTCAGCTTCATGAACGACCAAGCTCGTCACACGTGTGATGTGGACTTCACATCAGTATAAAACCCACTGTGAAGTTTATGAAGACCATGTACAGGTAGTTCCTCCTCATGGATGTGAGTAACTGCAACTTCAATCACCCCAACACAAAGCAGCTCTGCAGCCCTCGATGATAAAATACTAGACTTGCTTGAAATTGTATTCATTGAATACCTGTTGGAGCTGAAGAACAGCCTCTCTTTAAAACTTCTTAACCAAGGAGACTTACCATGCCCTTGTTCTGACTACACACACTCAAATGTTCAGTGCATCCGGCACCTTCTTTGCAAGGGAGCATTTGGGTTTGTGCTGACCCGAAAGTTCTCTAGTGATCCACTAGAAGCATTGTTTTGGATTTCTGAGGCAAAACAAGCGGGATGCAATGATGCCCTTGACATGAGAGCTACCCTGAATGGCCTTGAGAACTAAAAACTGCCCTAATTGCATCGCCGCACCAGAGCAGCATGGGCAGTTCGAGCTCGTACCGGACCAGCACTCTGGTCACCGTTGACAGCAATGCAGCCAAGGCAACCATCAGCTTCCCAGTGGTAGTTGAAGAAAAACCTTGGGAACTCTGCCTTTCGCCAAGGCCCCAGCACTGGGAGCGTCGCCATAGTCGGAGGCTTTGTAGCAAGAGCTATTTTGGAATACATCAACAGTGACAGCTGCATTGCTTTGTGCTAAAACCAAAGTCAAATGCACCTGTGGATGGTTTAATTGCCTATCAAGGCAGATGAGGCCTGTGCTACCCCATACCTGAGCTCATCACTGCCCTGACAGCACTGAAGAGTTTTGTGGACATTGCGCTGCAGCACAGAAAGAACATTGTGAAGCCCTGCAATCCAGTGTGGAACGTGCTGCGAAAGTCACGGTGGACTTTCCCGTTTTGACGTACAGATATGACAACAGCTCTTCTAAGGACTGATTTGCAGGAAGTCTGGAAAGCCCCTTCTCACAAACTTTGCAGCTGACATCACGAACAAGAACACTGTTGCAAAACTGCATGGTGCAAAGCCCTTGTCAAGGAAGCTTGTGAAACTCGTCTAATTTGTTTTGAATAATCACTTCTCAGAACTTTGTTTGCGCCAGTAAACTTTTTTTTTTAAGGAACTGTCAATTAAATTGAGCCGCCACGTCAGTGCAGTTAATTTCAGAACACTGTTGCTAAATACGACTAAACCGGCATCACGAAGAAAGTTTTTACCAGAGCTCCTTCAAATCACTTCGACGCAACTTATACTCACGTACCTCACGTACAGCGTTACTTTTCTTCCCTATTCAAACCTCAAGTTCTTACATCTATGTTTTATCCCAGACACCGCAGAAGAGCCTGAAAGGCTGTTGCATATACGTTACCCTGGCTGTGCAACAGGCTTCCGGCTTCGCCAGCTCTGGGGATTAAAGCACCTCTATACTGAAAGTGCCGCCTTACCCTCTTTCCCCTGACAACATCTTGCTCTTTTCTCCTTTCCACGAGTGTCTCCCTCGTTCATTTCGATGCTAGCGCCTCCTAGGCTGTCCTTCCGCCGAGCGCCGTGCTTACACCACCGGAGAATGCGAGGCGGCGACACGGGAGGGCAAAAATGGCGGATGGAAGTGGCAAACCGAAAATGGACAAACGCTCGGCCAATCAGTGGCCAATCAAGCAAGGGGAACTTTGAAGAAGATGAGGAGGATTTTTATAGAGGGTGAGGAGCGTCAAAATGATCAATCAATGGCGCTACTTTCAGTATAGAGGGGCTTTACTGGGGATAGGATTGGTGAGCTGCCTGGTGTCGCAGCTTGGAACTATGGGTGGCAACAGGCCCGTAGTTCCGGTGCAGTAGCTAGGCTACTTGCGGGATAATGCGCTCACACATTTTTTTTTTCGTCTGTTATCATAGCCCCAGCCTTGATACACTTCCACGTGCTCAGTGTTTCTAGAAATTACTGATATAGTGGTTTTCGATGACGCTCGGCAAGTTTCCGATTGGAACCATATGCCTGTTTTAACTAATTAAAAAGTTAATTAACCAATTTTAGTTTATTATTCTACTTATTCAGACGATTAGCCCCCTATATTATGTCTCCTTGGCCGTATAACTCATCTGCATAAACTACATTAATGTAGCTCCCACAGTTTTTTTTTTTTTTTAAATAGCAAGTCAAAAATAATTAAAAAATATATATATATTTTGGGTTCTGTGGTGCCTCATTATCTTTGAATCTTCATATCTTACGTATAAAAATAGTCAAATGTGCGTTTGAGGACCTTCCGGCAACCTGGAACGCCAAGAATGTGAGCTATTTTTCTGTGTGCGGTTCTTCAAATTCTGACGTCGCTCGCCATCACATTTACGTTGACAAGTAGGCCTCAGAAATATCCTCTCCATTGCAGTCTTTTGTAGCTTCAGTTTCTCACAAAAAATTGTTAACAAAATATTGATGATAATAATCCCTGGAGGAGGGGGACAAAGGACAAACACAGCTAGGTGACTGATGCAAAACTGAAAAATCCATCTGGTTTTGGTATCGAATTACGGACCTCTTCATTTCCAGTGAAGCGCTTCACCAACTGAGCTAACCAAGATTTAGACATAGTAGAGCAAACAGGTTTTAACAGCTGTCACCATTATCATAACAAATTACACTTTTTTCTTGCCTCGGAAGAGTATCGCTACACATCTATGGTAACATTCAAACACGTTTTTCTCTTTATGTAATCTTAAAGCATCTGACACTTACCGCACAAGAATTTTCGTTCTTAACATTTTTCTGTCGCAACCAAATTTGGCATGCATAAACTTTAGAATATGTAGAATGCAACTATCTCTGTTTGATTAGAATGCACATTTTTTTATACTTATGAAAAAATTAAGAAACTTTTGTTAACCCCTTACAAATTGTGTTTTTGCGATTTTTAATTATTTAAAAATAAAGTCTCGAGCACGTTATTTTGGTTGTTCATAGTGCTCCGACATCTAAAATTAGTGAATTCTTTTATGTGTGCCATGCCCCACATGTGCACAAGAACATGATTTTTTCTGCATGTGCATTGCATCCAGAACATAAAGACAAGCTATATCAAGTCTAGCACCAGATTTATAAAGAGGTATACCTCGTATACCTTTGCAAGTATGCTGTAATACTGCATCCCCTCTTACATTGATATGCTCATTTTTTAATTATGGGAGTTCACTGCATTGTAGATCAGTCTCGCGTTATACAGCTTGTACACTAATGCTTCGATCCCACTTTGGACAGTCCGCAAATATCGGTTTCTCAACGCATTGCACTGGGATTTACTACAGAGGTGCGGCACACATACAGTTCAAATATTAACGGTTAAACTTGTTTCGGGCAATCTACAGCACCAATTCCCGGAAGACGGAGACAGTGTACGTCGACTTGGAGACGCTGCCAACAGATGGCGTATGCATAGAAATATTTTCGCTAGATTGTCTGCCATCGAAACCCGAATCGGTGTGCCCCGCGCACCTTCAATGCGTATGCTATATGTCGGCTGCGTCTCCAAGTCAACGAGCCCGAAACAGGTTCTTCTTTTTCTTTTTGAACTAAGCAAATTTATTCGTCAATATTTTGACTCCACGTGTGCACCACCTAGCCTCACCTCTGTAGTACATCCTAACGCGATACGTTGAGAGACCAATTTTTGCGGACCAAGGATCGAAGCATCGGTGTACATTCTGTTCGTTGCTTCATTCCACATACTTCACCAGTGCCAGAACCCCCATCTGCAGTGTCCTTCCTTCTTTGGCAATGACATCGCCAGGTGCCGGTGTTTGCAAACTCGCTGGTTACGTGCCACCTGGAGAAGTACTTTGCGGAACCGGAGGCATTCCGTCCTGAGCGGTGGCTAGGAGCCGAGAGGACGCAGATCCACCCATTCAGCCTACTCCCGTTTGGTCACGGAGCGCGCATGTGCGCGGGGCGCCGATTCGCCGAGCTCGAGCTCATGACTGCCGCTGCCAAGGTAGGCCTTCACATCCAACTACGAGGGTAAATCAATGTATGGGGTAATTCGTTCCAGCTTTACAAACCGTCTAAAAAAAATGCAAAAAAATTGCTGTTTGTGAAGTCGAGCCATTTGGCCCGGGGGACCTAATAATCGTCGCAATGAGTAGGATGCTTAACTCGAATTTTTTCATTAATGTTTTAACCAGTTAAGATAAACGTATGGTTTTAACTAGAAAAAATGGCGAGCATCATAAACAACTAGTAAATCGGTAAATTTTAGAAAGGCTCGGGAGCGCGTTGAAAAGCGTGGTGGTGTGCCAAGCTTGCCACCCGTGCAGCACATGCGATGCTGGAAGCACAGAAACACGTCTGCGCGGTTTTTGTCCCGCCGTTTTGTCGCCAGCTTTGCGGCCGTTGCTTGAGGAGTGGTAATTTTGGCACACCACCACGCTTCCCGTGCGGCCCCAAATCGTTGTCAAATTTACTTGTCTAACGGTTTTTGGCGACGCCGAGCTAGTTCCTTATTGGGACCATACGTTTATTTGCACCAATTAAAACATTCACTTATCCCGTCAATTAGCCCCTCGTATTGTGTCCCCCGGTTGTACACCTCGCCTGCACAGACCGCGCAAGCGTAGCTTTCATGGCTCTTTTAAAACAAATCTGTAAAGCATCCCCCCCCCCCCTCTTCGCCCTCCTCAAAGAAAACGCCCTGTATGAATCACAAAATAAAACTGAAGAAAAAAAAACAAAAAAGCTTCATGGAATTTTAGTTGTTGATCTGTTGTAGATAGTCCCACAAAAGCAACTCAAAGTTGGTCTCGCACACCTGCATTTGGTTCTGACCGAGTGCATTATGCAGCCTTGCGCTCCCTTGCGACGAGAGCGAGCTTGTTGGCGCCCACGTATGAGGTAGCCCCGGAACTGCATTTAACTAGAGCGAAGGTTTTGCGGTATCTGCGAGATAGAATGCACATACTATTTACGAGAAATGGTCGTTCATAACCTTGTCAAAGGGTTTTGGGGCGAAAGAAAGATGCGAGAAAAAATAGGTGAATGAAATATATGCAAATCCCCAGTGTTCCAGGGTTGCCCAATAGATGGCGCCAGCGCGTCCCCTTGCCAAAAGCAATCGAGGGAAGCTAAAGGCTGCACAGTCCACAAGATTTCAACCAAACACAAGTAGATGGACCAGCCTCTGCACTACGAGCTTCGACGTTCGTTGACATCGGTCGGCACAGGTCGTCTCCTCCACGCGCCATGTCGTGGTCTCGGTTGCAACCTCCGCAGGACGACCTTTATGCTCCCCGTCTGCAATGCTCGTTCATCCAGTCACATCTGACTTTTCTTTACGTATCTTTAGCGCGAATGTGTTTTATCAATTGATTTTCACGGAGTTCCGTAATGTTCAGCCTTTAACGGCACCGAAAAGCGTTGCGCCCATCCGGGACCAGTCCCCTGGCAGGATTTGAATTTGCCGTCTCGAAATTGTGAGCCGAGAGCATTGCCAACCGAGCTGTCGGGGATCAGAGCATGCAAAAACAAAATCATTCGTGAGGCGGCGTGCGTCGGAAGTGACAGTGAATCTTCGTTAGGCGCTGCCGTTCGGATGCCCTTCTCTCATTCCCCGGAAGGCCTATCACACATTCTGTGCTTGTTAGTCTTTGTTAGCGTGATCTAGCTCGTGTAACTTTTCTCATCGTAGACTTCGAGCATTTCTTTACGCGCCTTCCCCATTTCTGGTCCTTTAACCCGCAGAAAACGCGCAACTCCGTGCCGTTCTCCTCGAATATGCGCTAGCAAACATCTGCACCATGTTCACCTGGCTGCAGTTGACCCATAGTGGCATGCTGGGATATAGCGTTGGTTCTGATTTCTTAGAGAGCCTAGATTGAAGAAAGAGAGGAACTTGAATAACGGAGAGCGTTTGCGATTTAATGGCGGAGGCGTCCTGCGTCGATCGGTTGCATGTGCGCCAGCTGCGTTGCGGGTGACAAGAACATGGGTGCCGAATTTGTTTGTAGTGTGCGCAAATGTAAGCGAGCGACCCTTTGCTTCGCTCCCTCGTAAAAGCGATATCCCGAAAGACGTTCAAAGCCCTGTTTTACAATGTTCTTCCAAGTTCAGAAGAAGCATTCCAACAGCAGTGACAAGTTTCCCGTGGCACGTTTTGCTCTTCCAGGTGGTGCAGAACTTCGTCGTGGAACCCTGCTCGCGCACGCTCAACACTAGTTACGTGTTTGTGGTCGTCCCTAGCCATCCTGTGGGACTGAGATTTTACGACAGGGTGGACCACTAGCCTCGCATTTTCCAGATTTTTTAAATGTTTTTAAGGATCGTTCCAAGACGAGCGCAGTCTTTACCTGCGTATGCAAGCAAGCAAGCCAAGCCAAGCCAAGCCCGGTTGTTGCACGATTTTATGTGGGGTATTTGATGTGTGCCAGTAGTGCTGTATGACGTGTGGAATCGGTGGATACTTGGACCCTTGAACAAACCGCGTAGGTCAATAGCTCAAGGTTTCAAATGGCGATTTACCACCGAGCTTTAGCTTTGAAGAATCTATATTAGTGATAATGAGCGGTGTTGCCCGAGCAGAAAGCTCTGGCATTCTCTCTATGGCAAATACTTGTGGACCGTGTTTGCTCAAGTTAGTTCTCCAGTATTTTCTAGAAAATCCACGAACTGAACTTTGATTGTGGATGTCTGATCAAGGGGTCCAACGATCCAACAGGTTCATGTTTTATAGCCTATAATGCTCAGAGACAGGTGTTTGTACCCTCACATTCTCTCTTGAATGTGTTTTATATGCTTTTTTTTTTTTAGCAAAGAACTTGCGTATATTGTTCACGTGGCACAGTTTACACAATGCATGTTTGCAAAACTTGTGGCAGCGATTTCTGCACAGTGAAAAAGTTGTTTCCAAAGGTTGTGATATTTATGTTTTTCTCGAGTACATACCCGCGTGACTTTTAGGACGAAAGTGTTTCGAGGTGATCTCGATCCACTGCTCCTTTCTTTCTCTTGAAGACCTTTTGGATTTTAAAGAATGCAGCAGTTAGAGCCAATGGATGATCCTTCCATACTGTCCTTTCTTCTTAAGATGCCGATTTTGTTGTGTACAATTTCTGCCATCCTCGGTCTGTTTGATTGTCTTTAACTATGCTATGATGAGTTTTGTTTTTAGATTTTGGTTTGCAAGATCCATGTTCTATGAATGTCTGGTTGCCATATGTTGAAGGCCTTTCTATTCTGTGGCAAATGACTGCTTGCAAGAATGCGGACTTGTAACAATTTCTTGCGTTTTTACTAGCACTGTTGCACCAAGCTGTTCCACGAGCCAAAGGAACATTCTACGTTGACGAAAGCTTAGACTAATACAAGGCCACACTGAGTTCACAAAGAAGAGACCATACTGATAGGTTTAGATATAAAAGTTCTCCCAAAGATCGTGTAATTATAATGAGGAGAGATTTTATGTAGCATTGGGAGGGCTCAATGCCTTAGTAGCTCTCCTAACACTCGCAAAAGTATGCAAAGATTTACTGTCATTCCGACTAAAAAAAATAGTATTTGCACCCAAAGGAGTTGCATCTAGTGGTGATAGCTCAACCCACGCATTTCTCAGGGATGTATAGACATTCTTTCTATCTTTAATGCCAAAAAACAACTGCATTTCAGCTTTGCAAGCTAGACCAAAGAAGCTCATTAAAATCTAAACTTGTTGGAGACTATTATGAACTCCTACGCTCCAACTATTCCACCATTTATTCAGTTACCGACAGATCAAGATATTTAAAAACGAATGTGCTGCAACAACGGTCACCAGAGCTAACAAGCCTGTTTAAAACTTTTCAAGGTTGCCTGAATAGACAAACATTATTTAAAGAATTCAATGAGCAATAAACGAAGATCACCCGATAGTAGTCGGGATTTTAATGAGATTACTTCAGCTCTGTCGTTTGAATGACAAGTGGTGCATTACTTGTCTTCTGAATGCGGCAGACAGAGATTAATGTGTATGCCCAGGTTTACCAATATACTGACAACTTTGCTCCACACATTTTTATTCTTTGTTTCATGGAGTATTGTGCCGACGCTGCAATGTCGCATTTCAAGCCGATAATTTTTAAACTGTCATTGCTCAATGTTTTGATGCCAGTGGAGTTAGATTTCCACTCCTTGTCTGTTGAGTGCTGACTGTGCGAACTTGTTCTTTAAGTAACGTAAAAACAACTTATAACATTCTGCCTGCCAGAACGCATGTGCAGCAATAAAAATATTTTCATGTTTTAAGCCACAAATTTGAGATGCCCTTTTGCAATCAAAGGTGATAACACTGCGGCTACTTGCAGACCCAATCAGCAAGTTCGTAATTAATTTTTGTACCGATTAAACACTGTGTAAATAATGCAAAGCATGATTAAAAAACAAAGAAAAGAAACATGGTCGTCTTTTTGTTTAGTTTAGGTATATGCGTTTTGAGACCCACAGGTATTATTATTTTCAAATCAATGATAGCATCTGCATCTTTCTCAGCAGATACACAATGATCATGGCTATGTACAATCTTGGCGTGTTCAACTGTGTCGCGGGAGGTTAGTGGCTATCTGGGCTAGCTCTTGGAAGTAAGTGACGCAAACTTTGTGTTACCGTTATGAACACCAGAAGCTGTATTCTCTCTCCTGCCAATTTCTATGTAAACGAGCTTTGTACCAGTGTCAGGGTGTCTAGCAAATTAATATTTCTGAAATTCCCTGACTTTTCCAGGTTTTTTCCTGACAACTTCAGGTGAAATTCCCTGACCACTGTCGAGGTGGTTAAATATCTAAGACCCTTGCAACACAAGGCATTGAGCACTGTGAGAATAATTTTGCACAGGCTTAATCCAACTTGCATATTCCAAAATATTCGGGTTTGTCCAGTCCGGAATAAACCAGCACTTTCTTGCCGCCGACATCGTCAGCGAAGAGGCCGCTTCCGGAAACACAATGAAAACACGACGTTCAACCACACACATCAATAACTGAATGGCAGCATGGTTGCCAGATGCACACTTTCGATGCTTAAGGCTTAGATTGGACTGGGATCTGCAGCTTTTCCATTTGTTACTAAATCTAGTAGCTCTAACTGGATCTAGCCTAGTGCCACGCCTCAATCAATCCAAGGCTTGGACTGGATTTGTCGGCTGTTATATAAGCATCGCATAGCACACTCTACATCGGGTGAGGAGAGCCCGCGCTTCGCTCTAAGCAGAATTTATTGCCTATTTTTCTGCCCCGGAGCCCTCAAGTCTTTGCTCAATGGCGTTTCCAGCTCATTTTCCCTGACTGGGCTGACAATTCTGTGATATTTCCCGATAAAGAAAATTTCCCTGACAATTCCCGGTCTTCCCGGTCGCTAGACACCCTGAGTGTGCTCTGGAGCATCATCCAAGACAGTGGTTCTCAAATGGTGGTCCGTGGACCCTTTGGGGTCCCTGAAGGTCTCCTCAGGGTCCCCGAAGTCCTCGAATGTCATTCGAGGACTTCAAGCAATAAAATATATATTTTTTTTCGAATTGATTCTGGCTATTTCACAGAGCTATAGACCTTTTCATTTTAGTAGTTGCCTCACTGGCGGATTGAGGGCGCTGACGCACTCGGCGCCATTAGGTTGCTTCAATATGGTTTGGTTTCGGTTTCAACGTGAACGCGAATATGTTGCTGTTCTACGTTGTTTTTGCTTAATTTTGTGATACGATTATTTCCTTGTAGCACACAGTCAATGAAACAGTGGTATTGAGCCACTTTGAGGACTACGAGGTGTATTTTAGCCTAAATTGCGTTTTTTTTTTACGAACTCCTTTGATGTATTTGATTATGGTCGGTTGCGAAACGCCTGACTGATGTACAGGGAAGATTACCATCGTCTACGGCCGTACCCGATGACACCAGTTTCCAGAAAAACGAACTTAATGAAGAGACTAACACGTTAATGTAAAGAAGCATATCGACAGCTTGATTAGCAATATGCTGAATCGGCCAGAAGAGATGAACTCGCGAGTTTAGTACTCACTGTTTGGTTTTCATGGGCACCCAACCTTTTGTGAACTTCGCTGACTAAAAACGTATCGTGTAATGACGCAGATAATTGATATAAACAAGTAGTATCGTCTCTGCCTCTTTTTTTTTTTAATTCAGTACTCGAGCATGTTTTAACAGGCCGAATAGGAAATTTCTTAAATTGTCAACCCTGCTAAAGAACTCATAAGCAGCATTTCGCGATATTGGCCCTAGGAAATAAATTATTTTTAGATGAACATTTTCTTACTTAAGATATGATATAAGTGACAGGCCCGTCAAACTAAATCTGGCATTTGTCTTCCGTAAAATTGGCCAAATAAATGTAAAGGGCGCAGGAGGAGAAATACTTCGGAAAATTGGGCTGAATTCCAGCGCTAGGCACCACTTCACAGACCTGTTTAAACAAAGCTTTATTAATTTGAACAGATTCGCTTTGTAAATTTTGGTGTCGCCAGCCACCAAAAGTAAACCTCTATACGCCATCAGACATATCCTGGACTCAAGTAATTGTTAAGCAGACGGCTCTTTTTTTTTCGGCGTCAATTTATGCGGATTTTAGATACTAGCAAAAATTAAAACAGCGAATGCAAAAAAAAAAGAAAAAGAAAGCGTCGTCATTATTGGGCATGCGCCGAACCCAAACCGCGTTTTGGATTTGCAAATAGAAACGACGTTATTTCTTTGTGCATGCTATTCTAAAACTCGCTACTGTAGGCAGTTTCTTATGCGGGAAGTCTCAACCTTTGTGTTAAAATAATTTAAGTGGATGGCACTGGTTATCTAAATATAATAAATAAATCACTTAAATGACCGTCGAAAGCGAGCACGGTATACAATTTCTTAACCTTCATAAGTAAACCGACCAACCAAATGTTTACGTCGCAAAAAAAGATTGAGAACCTCATACACACGTAGGTGTGATATTATAACATAAATCGCCTGATGTTGACGTACCATTACTTCAAGCCTCAGATAAAATAAAAGTTCAACGTTCGTTGTCTATCTCCTCTGCGAGTTTCCTCACATAATCAAAAGAAACTGTTTTTGACATATTATGAATACAAAGAACGATACTTTCAGGAAATACAGATAGTCTTCTTGCGCTGACTATTCTTGACGCCTTCCGATCCTAAAAGCGAGATATGAATATACGTGCTTCTTCCTGAGAATGTTCCGCCACTAGAACCCTCGTGATGTCTTAGTCAGGGCCGGATTAAGGTACGGGCTAAGGGGCTGCAGCCCAGGGCCCCCGACTCTCTGGGGGCCCCCATGACGGAAGCTCGTAGAAAAAAAAAAAACGAAACCTAAAAATATTTTGGAAAGCGATGTTGCTTTGCCGCAGCATTCGAGAAGAGGGATTTACAAAGATAATGGCGATGTCAGCGAGGCCAAACGCGCACTTCGCGTAGCACACTCCTATCCCTGTACAAAGCCGGCCCTTTGGGTGGGTGACCGGCCCCTTAGTGTGCTTGTCCGCTTTGTTTTGAAAGCGGCTTTGAGCAAACGAAGAAAACACGCGAGGGGCGCCCACAATCTGAAGTTTTTCGCTCTGCTTTTTTTTTTTTTTTTTGTCAGGAAGGAAATGTTATAAACACCTCCCCTTCACTTTACTCAGGCTCGTGTCTCGTGCGCGCAAACACTGTGTTTTTGAGCAGCGCTTACACTTTGAAAGTGCGGCCTTCGACGCTGCTGGGGAAGGGAACAAAGCTGCATGCCGCTTCCGCGGTGGTCTTGCCGGAGTGTTCCCTAGTTGAAACCAGACGGGAATGGTAAATTTTTTGTATTTTGAGGCTACATTCTATTGATTAAAAAGTAAAGGAAACTGCAGTATTTCCCAGGCTCATTGACCCAATAAGTGACTACGTCCCAACATGGCGTCTGGGTCCAAACAAACCGTTGCTAGGGACGTTGCTATGGACTAATGCATGAAGACTCCAGGTGAGGCAAGATTTTTGCTTGTAAGTAAGTAAATAATTTTTGTAAGCAACCTAACTTCTTGATATCTAATTATGAAGATGTTCTTGTCGTCTCACTGTCGTATTGCAACAATGAAATCCATTTCTGAAGTCTTACACTCCGCTTTGCTTTGGTAGCAGACGACACGATAGATTTGCAACCGGTGTCTTCATTGAATTGCGTCGGTAAACGAGTGACAAAAACAAGTGCATTGCCATGGCCTAAAGGCCTCCGCAATGTGCGTTTTTTTTTTTTTTCTGTGAAGAGCCCAGTTTAGTTTAGAGGGGTGAAAATGCCGTAAAATCAAACCATGCTATGCAGATCAGTTACGACGACGACCTGAGTGCATTACCGGCGTAGTGCAGGCCAACATGACAAACAAATCGTACGCCGTCGAGGCAAGTCGTTTGTTATTATTATCTTTGAAGTTGTCCGGTTATTAAAAAATTGCATGTCTATCGCGATTTCACAGTATTTTGCTTTTTTTCCCCCTTGGTATACATCGAATACCGTGGATGTGCTCTTTTTGGTGAAGATCTCCATCGAACCCGCGATGCGAGTACAATCTGTAATAAATTCACCTTATGTTTTTTATCCAGTTCTTTCGCGCTTTGGGGTCTTGTGAAAATCTGGATAAACTGCAAGAATCGTTCTCCAGGTGGTGGTTACAACCAGGTACGAAGCACCCTCCCATAGCGCGAGTCCGCAAACAAAATTTGGCATCTCAGCCGATTGCCTGAAGTGCTTTTCTCACGGGTGCAATGCACTTTTAGCAGACTATCATCTCGGCCGACGCCCGGACTTTCAATAAACCATATTTTGTATCGCACCCACTATGAATTCTTATAAGTGTATGAAACTCATTATATTTCAAACAAATGCAATATCAGAATATCGTCTTTATTAACACGATTCAGATGCCGGCGCCGGCTTGGTCGGCGGGTGTGTGGCAGATGGCATACCACTTGCATTCGTCGTCTGCTGCAGCCATCATGAGGACCGAAAGTTGCAGTCGTAAATATTTCAGAAACAAGCGATGACCGGCACACTTTTGTCGAAATATATATGACATTCAAGCTTTTTATATTTGTGATTTTTAGAAGTTTAAATCCTACTCCTGATTTTTGAACGGTGGGGCTTTTGTAGAGAAAACCTATCCACATGTATTTGTCCGTAACAACGACCCTAGCAACGGTTTGTTTGGACCCATGACGTCACACTTACGGAGTCAACTGCCTTAACCAGACATCATTATCATCATCATCGTTGCCATCATCATCATCATTAGGGTCCCTGAAGCGTCCTTAGCCCAGGGCCCCGAAATGCCTTGATCCGGCTCTGGTCTTAGTCGTCGAGTAGACGTATCGGACTACAGTTTCTGAAGTAAGGCAGGAAAGCGCGGTGAAACGCGACGAATACAGTGCATCTGCCAAGGCGCGGAGGGGAGAGCGGGGCAGCAAGTTGAAGCAACCTAATGGCTGCCGCGTCACGTGATTCCAAGATGGCAGCGCCCATGCGGAGGAGGATGAAAAGGTCTATAGATAGACCAAACCATGTGTGCCAAGTGACTAGGGCTGATAATCCTGTTTCAGAGCTTCAAGGTTGACTTTTAGCATTGTAATCGTCCAATCGTACCACATTAGTTTTGAAAACCACTGGTCTAAGACACTGGCCAGATTGCCCGTTTGCCCGAGGTGTCGTGTAGTGCCACTAAATAAGCTACGCTTCAGAGTAACGACACTTCATCCGTCCTGGGGCTTAAAATCATGGTTGCTAGGTATCTGAAGCTTTATCTGAAATCACAGGAAACTTTTCCATCCTCCACAAACGTCTAAACAGTTTTGCAACAGAGCAAAGCAAGATTACATGAGCTTCCTAACACCAAATCTAATGCTGAGGAAGTCACACTTTTGAATCGTGACGATCGGCAGTTGCGTTCTGCTCTGCACAAGCACAAAGATGGCGGCGCCCACAACGATATTGGGGAACAGAGTGCCGATACCCTAAGCGTAGCTCATTTTGTGGCTCTAATGTCGTATATTTTCCAATGCTGACTGACTTCCTGCTGTACAAACATCTACAGATTCTATCAATGAATAAATTTAAATGACACTCAAAAACGCCCAACATGTCGGTGTATAGTGACGGGACAACCAGGCAAGTAAAGTTGTACTGTATACTTTTATACTTTCATGTTTTTAAAAATGTTCTAACTTCAGCAAACCAAACACAACACAATGCGGCACTCACAGTCAAAGACCTCAGTTCAAGTTGCCTCCTTCTTGGAATTGACTTGTTTCCTTCCGTATGGACAGAGCTGGAGATTAAGGCACGAGGAGCACTTTGGCGCCACGGGCTTGCACACCGTCTGCCCGAAGCCGACTAGAAGAAGGTTCACCTCGTCCCACAAATCTCTGTTCAAAAAGAGAAAAAATAAAGCAGCAGTTGGACACATTTTAACATAGATTTACTAAGCCGGAGACATGGCCAAATGGTATTTAAAATTTTTTAATAATGATTTCAATACCCGAGTATTTTAATAGAATTTCAATAGTAGACTTACCTATTTAGTATATTTCTAAATAATGCCGGGCGCTTTTACATTTAAATCAAGAGTAGTCAAAAACGTATTTTAAATTTCAGGAATTGTCCAGAATACTTTGAATATTCCACCCATCCCTTCAGCCACAAGCAGAAAAAACAATCTATACTTAAACTTTAAAAAAATAAAAAAAACTTGGACAGACATTTAAATATAAACTTCTGCGATGTAAAAACCTCTTAATAGCCCTCATTCCCACTCTTCGGGGGAGAGGAGAGAAATGAGGGAGGACATGGCTTCGTGCACTCCACTTCGAGGGAGCTTGTGTCAAATCCTGGAGAGGGGGATGTGTGAAGAAGGAAAAATGGGAAAGAGGAAACTTGACAAAAGGGGAAAGTGCATACCATGCAAAGTTATCCAAGAAAGAAAACACCCCATCAAAACCATTCATAGCTGGTCATTGCTTCTTTTCAAACTAGTGCAAAAACCGTTAAAGCCTTCATCCTTGCATTATGTCAGCAAACATTCCTCAAACTGTCCAGCCAGTTTATTTTTGCCCGTGTCCAGTGGGTCGCTGAGCAGAGTCCAGTATACAGTCAACTCCAGATAATAGATAACGTAACTACTTCTCTTTTTGCCCTAAACGATCCTGAAGTAAAAAAGTCATAACAGATGGCAGACGCCGAAGAGGATAATGGCGCCCACCCTATCCGATTAGAAAGTGGAAGTGTTGAAAAGACTAGTCTCACCAATGCTAACCGGCTGGTTACTCAAGTTGTAAAAAATATTGCAGGCAGCAAAAAAATAACTTGGCAAACGCAAGGAAATGCTTTCACCTTGGAAGCCAGGCTTCCAGCGCCTTCCTCGTCTGCTCGGGGGTCTTTGTGGCCTGCGGCAGCCAGCCGAGCCAGTTGGAGATGCGGTGCACGTGCGTGTCCACTCCAATGCCGACCGTGCGCTTCCAGCCACAGCTCATGGCCAGGTAGCTCATCTTGGGGCCCACCCCCGGAAGCTTGCACAGCCCCTCTATGCTGTCCGGAATGTCTCCGTCATACTCCTCCAGCAGGACCTGTGACGTCCTCTTCAGGTGCTTGGCCTTGGTCTGCATCACCCAGATTCAACGAGCAATTTTGAGGACTTTATCGGATGTACCGTTTGGGGCTCTTGCGGAATAGGCTGACATGGATACACTGATATTGCACATACTGCGTCTTCCAGTCTATAAGTCGTGCCTCCCCTATAAATGGCTGTTTTCACAAAAAAATCTATACAAGTCGCACATAGTTACAGAGTGCTGTAAAGGATAGGGCATAGAGTCGCTGAAGCCGTGGACCTTTGCCGCCACTCTTTGGACTGTCTGGATGCCGGAAGAGCAGGCTGTCGGCGAATGCTCTGACATTTTTCGTTTGTTGTGAGTGTCGGTAGGGCCTACATCTTGCACAGTTAAGGCCCACACTTATAAGAAAAAGGAAATGCACATAAGTTGCGCCATTGCATAAGACACACAGACCAAAATTTGGGGGTGAAAAATTTAACTTATACACCTGAAAATATGGTATATGAATAGCTGAACTTAAAATCTTGACCATTCATTTCCTCTCATTGAGTGGAAAGGAAAATGGAGTGCTCAAGCACGAGTTAAACTAGTAACCTCACCTTGTAGAAGCTGATGGGGTAAATCAGCTCTTCCAACTGTTTCTCTTCAGCAGCCGACACGACTTCGGGGGTCAGTCCAAAGTCCCGCAGACGGCCCACTGCGGCGTGGGTCACCTCGTCCTTTGTCTGACTTGACAGCATCAGTGACACCAAAAGCTGGTACCTCACCAGCTGAGAAGCATTGAAGAGACCATGAAATTAATTGAACTAGTGCTAAAGCTAGACAGCGACAGAAGTGCCCTATGGCCAGAGTCATCTATACTGGGAGAGCTTGGCACTCTTTTGAAGATGCTGACAGTTCAGCAACCACTGCTGGAAGTCGGGCAGCCAGGAGATGGCATCTTGCCTTCACCATATTGCAGCATAGAATTTCACACTTTGGATTAGGCACGCCAGGCCATGCGGTGACCCACCATCGTAATTAGTAATGAGCTGCACATGCAATCAGCAGCTCAAACTTGGTTACCTGCTACTATCTCTTAAAATTATATGATCTTAGATTCATTCCTATTTTGTGAAAAGCAAATTTTGAATACTTTGAATATTAAGTCTCAAAAATTGCCACAGCCGAAATTGAGTGCAGCGACAGGCGCTATCTAGGAGGCGCAGCAAACCCGTGCGCTTCGTTGACAGATTTTTTTTGTTTGTTTGTTTGAGAAAGCATTGTTTTGTTTAAAACCAAAAGAAATATAGCTTATTTGCGAGTTCGGTTTTTGGAGATCGATGACAGATGACTGGTGCTTGAATATAGTGATCAATTGCAGGCATAACAAAATCTCAGAGTTCAAGAAATTGTGCTTATAAAACAACTACTAACTGCATATTTGGACTAGCACTTGCAAAGCGGAGTGGCCAAAAGCAAAACCTCCATATTGTGGCCTGGCAAGCGACATTCTCTCAGTATAAAGGACTCTGCCTACGGCTATGGCTGTGTCAGCGCATCTGTTTTCGAGTAGTTTTGGTCGATCCTACCACATGATCATTGTCTGCTCACACACATTTTAGAGCAGTAGGACACTTGGGTTAGTTGGTAATGCATTTCAAATAAAAACAGCGCAAAAAAAATTAACAAGTAAAAAAAACTGGATAAAGCTTGGTCTGTCCAATCTTCTGACTTGTACTTCTTTTCTTTTTTTTTTTCACTGTTTTTATTTTAGAGCAGTGGTTCTCAACCACTGATGTTTCAGGGATCCTTTCTGGACTGGTGGAAGTAATGGGGGACCCCATCTGCAGGGGGAGGGGGCAGTATTGAATGATTGCAATGACAAAAGTGTAAATGAAGGAAACTAAATGCATGCAAACCAACTTTGCAGCCCTGAAATATAAAAATAATCAACCCTACTCACTCAGTGTACATGGTCTTGTCTATTTAACTTTGTAAGCCAGCCAGCTAAAAAAAAAAAAAAATCACTGCTCAGTTTGACTAATTTGGTTTAAAGGGAAGCTGAAACACTTCTTGAAAAAAACGAGTTAGAGGTGAATTCTGGTGTATTTTTATCCCGTGAATCTGAATATCACATTCGTTTTCCCTGAAGATGCAACTAAAAGCGAGAAAACGCGAAAAATCTCCGACCTGTTGTTACGTCATAAAAGGACCTTTCGGCCGCCAAGCGCGTGTCGCTCGTGTGGGCAGCGCGTGCAATGGCAAGCTTGCCAGTTGTATATTTCCCCGCAATGACGGCAGTCGTGACGTCTCTTTCTGACCTTCTTGAAAATAGCAAGAGTGCGCGTGCATAGCTTTGGCAGGCGCTGAAGATGCGCGAGAGCAGAGATTCCGAAAACTCCTTTTGTGACGTCACGCCCCGGGAAGGAGGGGCTTTGGCGGTACTTTAAAAATTAATTTCTGAAGGCTCCGTGCGCCAAATTGAAAAATAATCTCGATATTCCTGATCCTGGAGGTAAATTGAAGGCCATTGAAGTGTTTTTTCTCAAATACAGAACCGCTTCAGTTTCCCTTTAAAGGGCAACTCCGCTTCATTTTTGATATTTAGAAAACTATGCAGCCCTCTTCAGTATCATATAGGAAGACCCCATGTCAAATATTACGATCTAATTCCGTCTATATATTTAATAAACTGGCCAGCAAACTTTCAAACGAGCCAAGTCGCCGAAATCTGCCAACTCTAGCGTGCGGCGTGAGGCGCAATCGTCAGCGCAGTCAATGCGACGGAGTTAGAGCGGCCAACGTTGACCCACTACGCCAAAGGCATGACTACGTCATTCTCGCGTTTTGTTTGTTTTTACTTCTCGGAGCGAAATTGAACGATGACGTCATGAGTTTCTCCTCCCGGTGTTGGCTCAAGGGCGTCCACGTGATCACCGTAACGCGGATGCGCTAGTTTGCGCTGCCCTGCGCGCTTATCGGTCTGTTTCTCCGCTCCCCCTCTCCTCTTTCGTCTTCTCCCCTTCCCCCTCTCCCCCGGCCCATCACCGTCCACGCCATCCGAAGCGACCTGCCCGCGTCGCGTGTCCTGTTCCTCGCCCCCCGAACGTCACAAGACCACGTGGTTCGACGTGACGTGGCCATGACTCTGACAACACGAGGCCAATGTTGCCTGACGCAACCGAAGTTTCGGTTTCGGTATCAGCTGATGTTTAAATTAAGATTACACAAATAATATTTCACATTTCGCGAATTCGAAGACGTAGAGCTGTTTAGTAGTGCTTTGTGCAATGGAATCACATGTAAGCCTAAATTTTTCGGAATTGAGCCGGAGTTGCCCTTTAAGGCTTCAGAGACTGCAAGAAGGCTTTTGGGAACCCCAAAGAGTCCGTGGATCCCCCTTTTTGAAAATTATTGCTCTAGTGCCTTCAGCTCAGCCGAGCATTGCATAAGAGCTACCACAATAGCATTTCTTACAACTTTGCCAGAAACAACTTCAATTTGTTTAGCATTCTAATGCTGCAGACCAACAAAGTTCGTCCCCTTTGCACTTGCACAGTGTAGTACCACACCCAATGAAGACAGATGACTACATGAGATGATTAATATGTGCCCAGTAAGGTATTACAACCTTGAACTTTTATTTTTACTCAGATTCCATCCATTATAAGCTTCAGATTACCAGAGCAGTGATGTGTTTGTCATTTGTAGTGTGTGGCTTTGTACTACCGTAGTGTCATCAAAGGAAGGAACACCGAAAGAATAAGGCACGGGTGGGCCCCTTGTCCCTCCTGTGACTTATTCTTTCAGTGTTCTTCAAATCAATTAACGGGCTCGTCAGTCTACATCAAAGGAACTTTACTGAATTAGAGCGCACCAGTAAATTGCAAGGATTAAAGGAAAGTGACATAAAGGACGATGACAGGACAAAACGTTTTTCCAGATGTTTTGTTCCTTTATGTTGCTCTCCTTTTGTCCCCGTCATCAAAGGAAGGTTCACCTTTTCTGGAAGTGTCTGGTCTGGACACTTGTCGCAACCCATGGTGTCCACGGGCGCCTCTCTTTCCTGCCGCATCTGGCGAATGTTACTCAGGACTTGCTCCCAGTTGTCCGGCTTCCAGGTGAAATAGGAGAGGCTCCTGCCGAGTTTTCCTCTTTCAGAGCACCATCGGAGTACTCTATCTTGACGGGCATCGATTTCCCTTTACGCTGGGAAACCTTCTTAGATGATGTGGCTTGTTCAAGTATGTCCTCTTTGACTCTGGGCTTGTCTTCACTCCCGTTGGCTTGGGACTGGTTCGATTTCTTTTTTGTTTTTACCGCAGGAACATCGGGTGTCAGCGTCGAGATCCTTTTAGCAGCAGCTGCCCCTGAACGAAGCCGTGTTTTGATCATGGCTGGTACTCGGGATAACAAGAGAATAACAGTGCTGGTTGGTTGCGGTCCCCCGTGGCTCTGAAAGTACACGGTAATAATTCGTTACGATAACGAAAGAGGGACATCGAAGACAAACAGACGACACATGGTGTCAGATAAACGGTTACAAAGACATCAACTCTATTAATCGCTCGCGACCCTGCAACGAATCAGCGGAACGTACCAGCTGAAATAGCAGAGTTTGTGTCCTGGTGCCGGTGGTATCAAACAACCACCACTGAAACTGAGCCAGGTGCCAGGCTGCCAGGTTTGAGCCGCGCGCTCGGTACTTTGGACAGTCACCGCATAAGCACAGGCAACGGCGCAGGAAGACAGACGACAGCACACCGATACCAGCAGTACCGCAAGTCGGCACTTGTTAATGCTCAGAATCAGAATCAATATTACATCACTATTAAATCATTAGGGCGCGCACTTACCAGTTTGACGTTTCTGTCTGAAAGCACAAAAGGAGATTTAACGATTTACCACTTCTCGGACTTCTCGATTGTCCCTCCATTCAATCTTAACTGATTTACTGTAGACAAACAACCTATGTTCGCTATGTTCTGGGTAATGTAGCATTAGGCTATCACTTGCGACACCTGGCCGGTATAGAACTAGGCTCAGGTAGCGCCAGCAGCGCCCCTGCTCTTTCGCGAAGAACGAGGAGCACTTCAGCACTTCTTCAGAAGCATGGCGGCTGCTGTGAAGGCACGACGTTACCGAAATTGTGTCCTTCGCTTCAACTCTGACCGAGAGTGTATCGCCTGAATATTGGTAGCGCAAAATGGTAGGGCTCTTTACCATGTGTCTGATTTTGTGGGACCTACCTGCTGTCTGCGTCAAGCACGTAATGTCCAATTCATCGCGAGATGGTTACTCGTCGAGTGTTTTCGCAGTTGCGATCGATGGTAACATACCTTGGAGTCTTTCTGCAGATTGACGAAAAGTGATTCGTCTACAATCAACTAGGAAATTACTGCGTTGCGTGACGATGCGCCTGTTTTCGGATTGTTGTCAGTGCGGCCTTACTGCGCTGTAGGTAAATGGCCCAGCGCTCGCGTGTGTGCAGTCTGGCATTGCGCGCTGTGCAATCAATATTCGCTTTATCAACACGCACTCATCGTGACGAAAAGTGAAGTGAAGTCGCTCCACCTGATTAAGACAGCTGTAAAGGGGCGTGCTTCGCTAAAGTTCGATGCTAGTTTGCCGAAGAAGTGGAGTAAAATAAAGGTATACTAGTGAATGTTGCAGCATGCGGTGTAAACAATCACAGGGTCAGCTTAACCAAAATAACTTGTTAATGAGCAGTGTCGTTTGTTGCAATCTGCAACTCAGTTTTGAGAGTCTAACCTGAGGTCAATGTAGAATCAAAAAATGTTTGCTTGAAACTGGAGAGAGCAGGTATTAAATGGCATTCTTTGGGAAATTGCTTTGACAGCGTGTTGTCAAGAGCCTTCAGTATGCTACAGTGCAAAGCTAGACTCAAGCCACGCAAAACATCTTTTTATTAGTTTGGAGTATGCCAGTGCAGAAAGGCATTTCTAAGTTGAAGGAGTGGGCTGGTACCTATATTCAGTCGCGTAGAGTTGGGTTCAAACACAGATGGCAGTTCAAACGAAACTTTCCAAGTGCAATCTCCTCCAAACAGATCTTGGCAAAATGGTTGCTGATCGATAGCCATTGGCGATACGACTCTGCCATGCAATGCATCATTTCACATTTCCACTCGCGCACCTCCTATTGCCAGTTGCGAATCCCACACCACTCTGATACGCAGGACAATCAGCCATCTACCGTGAAGTCCACTCCCAGCAACAACCAGAGTGGAGTGGACAATGCTGACAGCACAGCGGAGGAAGGAGAGGACGAAGAGGCGTCCTCCCACAACTCCGAAAAAGAGTTGCGGCTCTTCGAAAAGGCAAGTTCTTCAATGCCTTGGATCAAAACATGCATGTTGCAAAGGTTGGAGCGAGTGGCCGCAATACTGTTGTCTTCTGTTTCTCCAATGCAGGCAAAGCAACTCTACCTGAAAGGAGTCCTGGCTGAGAGATCCGGTCGCATGTACGACGGTTAGTGTACCCAGCCGTCGGTCCATGAGAGCTTCTTTCCCGAGAGGCCGCGACTGACGTTTGGCGTCTTGTTTCCAGCCATCTCGTACTACAGGCAGGCCCTGCAAAAGGTGCCGGACATTGAGTTCCGTCTGACAGACAGCTCCGTGTGGTCTTTCGGTACGTATTGGAATCCTCGCGCTCGAGTTTGTGGCATTCACAGTGAAGTAGCTGTCTTGCAAGTGTGCAAATTTTCCACATTTTACAGATGAGGAAAGTGACAGTTCAGATGTGGAGTAAGTATCTAGCGGAAATAAAGCAAATCATTATCCAAATTGCAAAATGTAAAAGAAGGCGGGAACTCAGAACTCCTTGTTTGGAGTGACGTGCCCCAACTTGTTGAAAAGGCAGCATGTCAAAGGACAGTTGTTTTTTCAGTATCAATGTTATTGATTTAACACGTCCTCTTTTCACGTTTAAAATTTCTTTGCCATACCTATTAACCACCGGGTTCTTCATTCCTTGTCCTCAGCTGCAAAACTGAAGAGTCGCCCTGCAGCGACGATGATATGTTGCCTCTCCATCACCGCATCAGAGTTAAACATCCGTCGGCGGACATTTGCAACGTGGCCTGCGAACAAAGAGTATGCAGTTGCTGTCGATGCACTTGGCTACCAAAACGTCCTTTGACACGTGTGTTGGCTCTTTCTGCTGGCGGTTTTTCTTACGGTACACAATCTGCGTGTCTTTCGCAGGCTACACATCTCTCCGATCTTCCAAGGGAGGTGTTCATGTACATCCTACGATGGGTGGTGTCTTCGGAGCTGGACGTTCTGTCCTTGGAATCTGTGTCCAGGGTAATTCACTCATCAGCATGCTCGGCATTTTCTTTGCTTCTTCTCACGCTTTACTGCGGTCAGTCCTAAAGCTACTCACATTTGCAGGTGTGTCGTGGCTTCTACCTGTGTGCCAGGGACCCCGAGTTGTGGCATCTGGTGTGCGCGAGGTAATTCTGGCAGAGGAAAGAGTTTGCAACGCTATTCGCATGTGCGTGGTCTTCACATGGCACGAAAAAGTGCCGAAACGAAAATTGAAGACCAGGACTTTGAATTTGCAACCTTATTATTTAATACGGGTTGTGTAGAGAAACAAACAAAACAAGTGGTCATATTATCCAAGTCAACAGTTTGAGCAGTTGCAGAATATGCACAAAGAGGAGAGGAGTTGCCTGCATTAAAATTGTTTTCGCATTGTTTAACTTGCAACGCAATTGCGTGGTGTAATTAGAAAATGGCAGCGACATGATCACTTTGTCTCAATCGAAGTTTTCTTCCCGAAATGTCCTCGCAGAACCTGGGGCAGAGATTGCGGTCAGCTTCTTCGATATCAAAGCTGGCGAGAGATGTACATCTATCGGCCACGTATCTGTTACAACGGTGAGTGCTAGTGCACAGGTAGCTCAGGTAAAGCAAAATGCTTGGCATACCTGAGTGATTGAGGAGGGCTGGAGGCGAGATCTGTGTATGCCTCGGGATCACGAAAAGGATGGGTTGCAATTTGAGACTATTAGGTAGAAATGCGGCTGCACCTGAAGTGCTGCAGGCAGTTCCTAAGAACAGGGTCTGGCTAAAATTACAGTGAGTTCATCTTTTGGAATGGATCCATGGCACTGTTCGTTGAAGTTAAACATCAAGCTCGCCTCCATATCGCTTTCTTGAGGAATACATCCGCCTTGCCCCCAAGCATTCAATTGTGTAAAGATAATACGAAACATTTTTACTATCTGTTTCCTTACCTTCTTGGAATGTTTTTTTTTTCTCCCCAAATGTGTAGTTTTACAATGTTTTTTCTTTTGTTCAGGTGTCTACATCAACAAGACGACGTACGTCCGGCACGGAGAGTCGTCCTTCCAGGACTCGAGCTACCGGCCCTGCTTCTTGGTGGAATATTTTTCGTTATCTGCGTTTTTTCCTGAAGGTAATGCCCATGGATACATTTTTGAAAGTTTTTGTTCAATTAAAGGAAGGCACTCATTATCTTATGTTGCAGTATAAATATACTACGAGCATGTGGTTTCGCCAAGGGCCTCGTTTGCATGCATTCTTGTGTGCAAAGGAGGCACTAAACGAAGTCATGCGTTCGCGTAATTGTTTTACACTAAGGATGAAATGAAGTGTAGAGCCACATATTCCACCAGAAGCAGACCAAACCAAATTAGATTTTTGTGTTTAGACAGCGTAAAGTCGGTCTGCCTTTGAGACATGTCGACGGTAGTTCAGATGAGAAATTCAACTAGTGCGGTACAACTTGTAGCCTGGAGGTCGTTGACGTGCATCACGCAGTAGTGATACACGCCCGCACGCCCCGGTGCGACACTTATCCAGATCGAAATAGGCAGGGGTGTGGATTGAAGCCAGGATTCATGGGCGCTGCAGAGCAAACTTTCGCTCCATGTGCTCCAAGCTGAGGCATGCCAAAACACTTGGCCACCAATATCCCCACCAAAAATTAAGAAGCCTTGCTGCGAGGTCCTTGTGAGACCCCTTTGGTCCCCACTGCACGCAGGTGCTGTGCTGATGCTGACCACTCCGGACAACCCGTACCTGTCCCTGGGCAAGCTGAGGTCCCGGAGGCCTCTCTACTCGTCGGTGCTGACGGGCAGGTTCTGGCTCGAGGGCACCAAGCTCAGGGCCGTGCTGAAGAAGGCCGCCAGCGCCAAGGGCACCGGCCGCTCGGCCAACAGCGGTCACCGACGCGGCAGGCCGTTGGTGCTGGACCAGCAGCCGCATCCGGAACAGGTCTTCCACATGGTCAGTACCTTCCTCGACGTCTGCAAACGTTTTGTTTTGCAGAGCGAAACGAGTGCAAATTTGACTTGCTGCAGGAACGACTGGGCTTTTCCACTGACAATTTCGGGACTGGGATTGTGGGGGGAATTTTGGATGCTCTGTTAAGGGACATTAAGTAATTAAGATACAATGTAAGAATGCGAGGGAGCTGGTGAAGGTGTTAAACTTTTTAACTTGGAAGGATGGGAATAAAACTTAGGCTTCCCAGCAGCTACATCCAGGAGTCAAGTGACATGGGAGCCATTGCTTGCAAGTCTAAAAGACCCTGAAAGTCCGGACACTATCCGGAAATAACTCTGTTGGACACTATGGTACAAAATAAACTCTTGCAGAACACCCTCAGAATTTTGCCAACAATAAACTCCAGGAGCACAGAACCCAAGTTCGTAGCCATCTTTCTTCTTAGAAGGTGGCTAGTGCATGGTTTGTTGCAGCAAAGGGGTTCAGGCATATGAAACCGGGCTGAATGCTGGATCCCAAACTGCTTAAGTGTACAATAACCCTGGCTATGTCACCATTTAAAAAAAAAAAAAAATTAAAATTGTTTACAAATTTATGTAACGCGAAATTAGTGCGCAGCTCTTAAGGAGGAGGAGGGGAAGGTATGCCCCCCCTCCTCCTCCATGTTCTCTGCTCCTCGTCCTCCCCTTTCCCCTCCTCCTCCTCCTCCTTCCATCCTCCTCTGCCCTACTCTTCCCCTTCTTCCTCTTGCCACCTCCTCCTGCACACCCTCCCCTCCTTCCAATTTCCCCTCTAAATTTAACTGAAAATTGACGCCACAAGACCTCAACAGCAGTTCAATTCCCCGCTAAATTTAGCGGGGAATTGAATTGCTGTTGAGGTCACGTGACGTCAATTTTCCCCTAAATTTAGCGCGGTCATGCCGACGCCAACAAACACGGAAACAGGCACCTAAGTGCTGCGCTCTAAAATGCAACCATACTGTTTTGAGCAGACAGTAGTAAAACAGTGTACAAGATCTATCGAAAAGAACAATGTAAATGAGTGCAGAGTTTTCCAGCTGCCACTTATTTTTTCGTTGTCTGTCAGGAACTGGAGTTGCGGGCTGTTCGTGGCCGTCCCAACATCCAGTTGGCTTGGAGGAGCTACGCCATTCACACCTTCTGGTCAGTAGTGCCACGGGATATCTTCATCAAAGCTTGGTTTTCAGATGGGGCAAAGGCAGGGGTGGATTTAGGAGTGCTGGTGGGGTGACTGCCCCCTTTAACGCAGCTGTGCAACGATTTTAACGTTTAAAGAATTTGCATCTTCTACTTTTGACATTGTTTATCTTGTCACAAAGGACAACTTTTGAGGTGGGGATGAGTGAAAAGACTGAAAATAAATTTCCCCTGTCCGCTCCAGCGTTAGAACTGCGGACTTAAAGCCAATTAAAACAAAATGAATAGGACTAATCAGTCAAGGAAAAATTTTGATTGAAAATCCAATTGAAAAAAAAGAATATACTTATCTAGCTACCGGCAACCAAGGAAACGGGCCCGGACCAGCGGCGTTTATTGTATTTTGTATAAGGTTGCTTTTCCTTAGTTCTTTTTTTTTTTCTTTGACTTTAGCGGGTCTTCAGGGCGTCTTCAGGATATTTCCTCTTCCTGTAGGCGGTTGCCGGATGGTATCCGCCCTGGACCAGTCTTGTCTTTGAGTCCGCGTCTGAAAGACTCACGAAGGAATTAGTTTCCCCCCCCCCCCATCTCCTCTGGACTGAGGAGCCTCTTAAATGAAGAATAATGATAGTGATAACGAAAAGGGATATCAGGAAATAAATGTATTTACATTTTGTACAATGTTTGGTTTCCCTTTCTCTCAAAACTTAGGGGAATCGTAAATAAATATAAGATTAATTATGACCAAAGGAATCAAGTATTTATAACTATTTACATGCGCAGGATTTACATTTACTATTTACATGCGCAGGATATGCTTTGGTGGAATTCACTTTCGTTGTGTGCTGAAGTGGGATAGTGTGTTTCTGTTTAAGGGAGACCTGTTGTCTCTCTTTATTTATTTTTAATTTTTTTTTTTTTAGTTTTATTACCTTGTAGCAGGCTAGATGTGTAATATACTGTGTAGTTTCTCGTGTTGCAGTCTATATTGTAGGAACTAGGAGGAAGGGGCGACGGGGCCCGTGATCCTCGCTGTTATTCTATTTCCCGACTCCAGGCATATTGCCCTGCGTGCATGTGCGCACAGGTCCCATACGTCTTTCTTTTTCTAGGCTGTTTTCTCCCCGTTTTTCATTCCTTTGTGTCTTCATCTCCTTTGCCCTTTACCTACAGGCTGTATGTGCCCAGTTTTTTTTTTTTTTTTTTTGTCATAGGTATGTGGGTATTTAATGCTCACGCTCTTTCACGTGATCTCTGTATGGTCTCCCATGTCCCCATGGGGTCCGTAGAGCTAGATTGTCTGCATCTCGCGAGATTGGGAGATGTGTAGGAGCCACCGTACTACCATACCTTGCCTGCGGTTACTCGTGACCCTGCCCCGGGGATTAGTGGGGCGACCCCTGTTGTTGCTGGGGTACATGTGTGTGGTTCCCCAAGGGCGCTTATGCCCTTCCGCCGGGGCCTCCTTTATGCCCGTTGGTTTATTTGCGAGTGTTTTCCATTAGTGTATTTTGTGTGTTTTTGTTTTTTTTGGTGGGGGAGGCCCCGTTGTTCCCCCCTATCACTCCCTACCTTCTGTTGGTCACTTTGGTGGCCCCTTAATTTCCAATATTCTCCCCCTCTGAGTTTTTGCTTGAGTGGGATGGTGGGTTGGAATTGGGGTTTAAGCCTACTGGGTGGGGGAGCTGTTATTGTTCCCCTTGTATATTCTAGGCTTACTTTTTACCCCATTTGGTTATTTTGCGTCCGAGTCTCAAGAAGAAGGGGGGGGGTATTTGTTTTTTGGGCAGTATGGGCACCTGTTTTGCGTGTTTGTCTCAATATCTGAAAGTGGTTTAACCCACTTCTGTATGCCTAAGGGCTGCCCGCCCCTACCCCTTGGGGGTCACAAAGGACAGAAAACACACCTCCTTCCTTCGAAATGTTGCAATTCCGCCGCGTAATTGCGAGGCAAAAATTAGAATATTCCCTCACCTCCAGCGGCGGCTATGAGAACTACGCGGCATGACGTCAATGGGGGTCTTGTAGAAAAGATAGAAAGTTGCGTGAATACCTGCTCGATAAAAGGTAACTTTTCTATGAATGTTGTCGTTCCAACATAAATCCAAATGCGTCAAAAACCTGGTATCGTAGACAAAACTTTTATTATACGGAGTTTTAGTAGCGCCATCTATCCTCGGTCCTCCAAACCGTCAGCTCTATCTAGTTCAGTTTTTGGCGACATAGCAAATATTGGGTCAACAAAATAGATCTGGGCAACGTTTCAGCCGTAACGTCATATCTCAGCTATGCCGCTCCTCCGAGGGCCTAACCTGTAAGTCCGCCCCTGGGCAAACGTGCACAGAAATCCAGCTTATACGCACACGGTACAATGCTTTCTGGACACAGCACTGTGGCAGGTTGCTTTCTTGTGGCGACCCAAGTTTTTCAGATCTACTCTGAAAACATTACCCATTCGTAGTGTGTACTAAAATAAGTGGAGTGGTGAAAACTGGTGGTTCACCGAGGCACTAGGCGTAGGTGCACGAGCGACAAAACAACAGTGGCACTGCCTTCAATGTCTGCTTACAAAGGGGCGTTCACCTCATAATAATGGCGAATTGGTTCACAGCAGCGAACCCATTTCTGCAATAGTCAAGAATTAAGATCGGCATGTTTTCCGCTTGCCAAGCATGTGCCGGATCTTCGTCGCACTAAGACACCCATCTATTGGGAAGCTTCACGTTCTAAAGCATGCCACTGCACGTACGATGCATTGAATCGCGCATACAAATCGACGATGGCAACTCCACTTCTTTTGCACGCATCTTCTCAGCCTCTCACTGGAGTATCGGTTCGGTCACAACACAGTCCCCTTCCTGTACATAGTGATTCGTTGTAGAGCCAAGTTCCTGGGATGGAACATTGCAAAAGTTCCTCGCACCCTTTCCTTCTCTGCAATGTGCAGGTCGGGACAGAGACGGTGGCCAGGTTCGACCTTACAGCCAATGCCTTCCCTCCCCTCTGGTTCTCAGGGTCAAAAGCTTCACATCCGTTTCAGAGTGTCCACTGTGATCACGATGCCGGGCAAATGTGCAAGTCCGAGCTATCGCCACAGTTGCTTCCCCGCGGAGGCAGAACAAGACTTGTAGGCGAGAGCATTATGTAGAGCAGACGCCGTCAGTACTTGGTTTCTCGCCATCGCTTCTTCCCTTTGCTTTGTGGTGTTTCGGTGGCTGCCTTCAAAGTATATATCGTTGGTTTGTTGTTTTACGGAGGAAAGTTTATGTGGGCACTATATATAGTGGTCGATAGTTTGTTAAGGGCTATTTACACGGGGGAGACATCCTCCCCTTTGCTCCCCAGGGTGTGCATCCCGTGGTAACGCCATGCTTTTGCGCGGAGCCGCGCTGACATAGACATCCCATGGGGATGGGGGAGCTTTGCTTAGGCTCGGGCTGCACAAACGGTCCCTGCCTTGGCGGAGGATCTCTTAGCAATTGGCGGTATTTTGTTCTTGTGTCTGGCAACTCTACAGATTGTGCTCTGTGCGATACCAGCAGTGGCATCACCTAACCTGTTGTGGCTTGCGCTGTTGCAAATGTCGTCCGAGGCACCCGAAGGAGTCTCCGATATTCATCAATGCCGTCCTCAAGCCGCTCCTCGTATAACTGGTTTTGAATTCTGCGTTCTCTGTGTTGCATCCTCCCATTCAAGTAGCATCTTTTTTCTAGCAGGAAGCAGTTCGTCGTCTTGTGTATCGAACATCGCCGCCGCCACCATCGTGTATCGCCGTTTCATGTACACCTCCATATTTCTACTCTCGTCAGCGTGCACCGAGCCCCGTTGTCGAGAGTGCGACCGCTAAATGCGTCCGATAATACCGGCGTCCCTCTCGACTCCCCGCCGTTCGTGTGAATGGCTGGAGTTGGGAAGGAGTCCCGCTGGTTAGGCAGATCACCAACATCGCGCGCATCTCTTCCCGAAAGCATCCCCCGTGTGAATGCCCCTTTAGAAACAGTGTAGGACTGTTACTGTAAAATCCATTAAATAAACAATGGGCCGTCTGTACAAGATGTATCTTGCACTCAACTGCTGTGAAAAAAAAAAAAAAAGTGTACAGCTTTTTCACTTTACGTGAAGATGGAGGACCAGCGAAGCTGTTATCTTTACGACGTCTAGGACAATGCCTAGAGGACGACCTCAAGGACGTCTAGGACGACGCCTGGAGGACGACGTCTAGGACAACCAACCTCAAGGATGACGCCTAGGACAACCTCTCCGACGACCCTCAAGGACGACTTTTAGGACAACCTCGAGGACGATGCTTAGAGATGCTAACAAGGGATCAGGACCTATCTAATAATGCCAAAGAAGGCTGACTGACACTGGGTGCCCCCTTTTAATGCGAATAGCATTCTTTGGCTACTTCACGCACTTTTCGTCTATGTATCTATCTGGCTATCTAACCTCTTACGCCGCGGGTCGATAAATAAATAAAAAAGACCGGCGCCGGCTGGGATTCGAACCGTTGACCCTTTGATCAGCAGGCAGACGCGCTAACCACAGAGCTATGAAGGCAGTCATTCAACGCACTCTAAACGGTTGTTTATATCTTTACCATAGGACGCGCTTTACAGCGCTGTCACAGCTACCGGTGCGCGCGCGTTCCATGCACGAGGGCTCATTCCGCTCTCGTGAGGCTGAGCACGGCCGCTAGCTCACCCTCTCCCGCGCTCGGGAGAGGGTGATGTAGCGGCCGTGCTCTGGCCTCACGAGAGCGGAATGAGCCCTCGTGCATGGAACGCGCGCGCACCGGTAGCTGTGACAGCGCTGTAAGGCGCGTCCTATGGTAAAGATATAAACAACCGTTTAGAGTGCCGTTGGTTGAGACTAGCTGAGACGCCAGAAAGTCTGGTCGGTACCATTTTGAGTGTTTGTGCGTATGGCGCGTGCTTTGCTCGCCTTCCTAAGTGACACAAACGCACGTGCTGGGCTGCGGAGATCGTGCGCAGGGCTGTGAAAGTGTCAACAAATTTAGAATCGCCTCAAGAGTGGGCTGGCGTATCTAGAGTGTGCCGGCCACCCTGACCAGACGCGCTTAACTCCGCACCGTTTGATGCTATTCGCATTAACGTAGATAATCATTCCCAAAGGATGGGTTCTGCTGATTTTTTTGTTTTTAGTTATTCGTACTTGACCCCTTTGTTTATTTATCCATACTTGCCACGACCAATGGGAAGTTTTCTGGAGACGTGTGAGGACACATTTTTTCCCAGACTTTAGCGTATAACAGCTTCACTAAAAAAAGGTTTGCGCGGGATAAGCCACAATCAAGTGAAAAAGCTGTGCGCAGGAAACCAAGGAAGGTTGAATGAAATGGTCATTTAAGCCGAGCTGTTCCGCATGGCTAGCTTGATTGCAGGGTCAGCGATTTCTCACATTCAGCTCCTGACCAGCACATTAAAGCGACTCGATAGACTTTCACGCAAAAAACCCAAAAAATGAGTTCTTGTACTAACTTTGAGCATTGGAGCTTGGATACTGCAGCACCTTGGAAGCAGAAAGTTAGATAGATAGTGCAAAGATAACAGCAGGAGGTCCATTCAGTGTATGCACAGGGGCGCCCTGCTCAGGGCTGTTGCATTTGGAGAGTAGTTCCTATAAATACCTACAAACCCTTTGTGTTTACAAACGAGAGCGGTCTCTTACCTCCTAGAAATTCTTTCTCGTCACGCCTTCAAAGATTGTTCTTGTTTTAGGATAATGATGTGCTACAGAAACGTCTGGCGATTCATGCACCACAACCTTGGATTGGCTCCTCCGATTGCCCCCAGCATCTGCTGTGGCTGGACGTAAGGTGAAACGGAGTATAGCAAGGTTCCTCTGCAGTGCTATTCAGCATGTATTAACGTGGAACCATTCTGTGGCCACTTGCTCAGCATTTCGTAGAGCCCAAGCGACGGCAAACCTTTACGCCGATTGGTTGACGAGGAGAAGAGGAGCGAGCGAAGCTGTCCGGCTAAAGGGGGAGGTGGAGGTGTTCACGCGGTTGAGCGAGGGCACTGACTGAGGAGTGATGTATTGCACCATCCCAGGAACTGGTTCAAGTGTGCATGGTATGCATCAAGTTATCTCACGAAGAGCGCTGTTAACGTAGGCACTTAGCTGCTCGGTACCTCGGGGATGATCGACGTGAACAAAAATGTTAGACATTGTTGTTTGAGTACTAGACTGATCCCACTCTACACAGATTCGCATCAACGTGTTCGGCTAGTGGGTAACCACTGAGCAATTTAGTTTGAACATCACACATATGCAATACAAGTGCTCTAGCAATTTTCCATACATTTTCATGTGATCATTCGTCTTACAGGAATACCCATGAACCTCCAACAAATGTCTCGCAAACCAACCCTTTAGCAAAGCACCAGGAGAGCTGGTGATATTTCCCGAATGCTTTAGAGAGCAGTGTTAGGATGGGGATTGCTTGTTCACCCCATTTGTGGGGGCACGAATGAAACGACACCTAACATGGATCCCAAGAGATTTCCTAGTTGGGAAGACTGGGTGGCAATGCATGAATTGGAGCTTGCTGTCAGCTTGTGCTGGGCAGTGGAATGAAGGTTTACCTCGGACAGCGTCGAAACAAACTACACTCCGTTTACGTCCTTGTTAGACCAGCCAACCATTGGTCTTGCACCACGTGATCAAGTTCTCTGCATATACTTGTGTGCAGAGTGAGGTCAGGCGACCAAAGAGTGGCGATTGATTGGGTCCAACTAGCGCATCGCTTTCATTGCCCCGTCAGCTTAATGATGAACTGTCTAGTACTGCGCTCCATTCGTCAAGTTGTGTTCAGTGCTATAAAGGATAGAAGATTGCATGTGCTTGGTTGGCATAAAGGAGCCATTCTCTGCTCAGTGATAAAACCAGCAGTAGGAAAAAGTTTTGTATTTTTTTAATGGCTTTATATTACAGTTTACATAGCAACACGGTCAAGTTGTGTTAGTTTTGCATTGATAGTAGAGCAGCATCTTTGTACCCAATTCCAGCAGCAGTGAGTGACTCGGAGAGACGATCTTCAAAACTTGCCCGTCAAACACATACTTCATCCCTACAAAGCTTGCAGGCTGGCTAGGACATTTAGCAAATAGGTGGTCCCCTAACAACGCTAGGGCATCGCTCCACATGCACACCACGAGCGTAAAGAGAAATTTACACGCAGCCAAGCCGACTTTTGTCAGTCGCTAGTACCGAAACAGTTTCCTTTTACAAAAGGTGTATAGTATACGGGCAAGTGGAACATGTCTATAAAAACGCTCGCTAGTTTATGTACACGGTACGAAGAAAAGCATGAAAAAATAGCATTAGTATTTACATGTTTCTGCAAGGGGAGTGCTGTCACTCCCTGGATTTGCTCATGTGTCCCCGGTAATCAAGTTGGGAGGAATGGTTAAACACCTTGCATTAGGATTTTTCTTTTATTATAATTGATTATTTTAGAACTTTTTTGAACTAAGACTAGAACCATCCGCAAACAAACCAATGTTTCGGAGCGTGCCGAGACCCAAACCGTATATGCACTTCTCCGAGTGAAATTTTGCATGCCCTCGATTTCACTTTATTTCCAGATTAAAAGGTACGGTCAACGTGCAAGGAAAGAAAGCTCCAAGTTGCTTGAACAAGGAAACAGTTTGTGACAATAAATCTCGTGGAGTTCGTTTTTTTTTGTTTTTTTATCCCGCATACAAGGTGGCAAGAACACCAGATGCCACGAGTTAGAAGAAACATCCTATGTACACATTTCAACAGGTTCCAAGAAACAAAGGCCCACAAAAAAAAAAAAACAAGACGAACGCTGTACAAGAACCCATAAACCGAGAAAGGTCCCAGGTCAGTTTTCAAACAAGTGTGCTCCTGTAGGCATTGAAAGTAACTCGAGGTCGGGTTGAGACGCAAACACCTACAGGATGTGCAGCGCAATTGTACAGTGCCAATACTTGCTACTCTTGCTGGTTAAGGCATCTTTACGAGTTTTGTCTAGGTAGCAAAACCAGGTACCAGGGTTTTTATGTCTTTCTCTATACTACACAGCAGACCTGTTCAGAGCACCTCAAGCAGTCTCGTCGCCGTACCACGCGTAACCGAGAAGAGGATCAAGCGAGACTTCTAGCAGTGACGACTGTCGAGCAGAAAAACTCCCCTTTCTCAATGACTCGCCAACTCGACGCTCTATCCTTCCCCCCAAAATGTGCATTATCACATACTTTCCACCAAAATGAGGAATGACCATTTCGGCGTAACCAAACTGATTATGTCGCGACATCACATCTAATTCTGCAAAGTACCAAAAGTGTCTGTTCACTCACGAAAACAGATTTCTGACCCAAAGTCAAGTGTTCCATGGAAACGATAAGAGTGTGAGTAGAAGAAATAAACCAGCACCAGCGAGTTAACGACAAAGGAAACAACGTAGTACCAAGAACAGCTAAACAGACCGATGGCTCTTCATTCTGTTACTGTTATACATAAGCATGAGCGTGTACTGCGAAAAACCAGCTGGTGTGCATTTTGATGTCGGTTGCGTCTAAATCGAACCACAAAAAAGCAAAAAAAAAAAAATAGCAACAAGGTTTGAGTGGACAAAAACTATGAAAGCTCCATCAATAAAACTAGCGAATCATGAGAATACCGAAATGACGCCTGCAACCTTTCCGTCTCTGCAGCTACAGCTACCCCACACCTCTGGCTTTTGAGCAATCCTTCAAGATAAAGGCTATGTACTGTACACAATGTAGCTATCCACTGCCACACTACCAGCAACTGCATGGGTGGAAATTGGCCCGGCTTGTTGCACGGCAAACAAGCCAGCGCATAGTGTATGAAAATGCATTTGGTGGTGTGGCAATCGGTTGGTTTCGGACGCCAACCCTGGGAAACACGGCTGTCCTCCGACGTTATAAATGCGCATGCAGCGAAAACAAAAACCAAGATGATTGGATAGCCATGGCATGATATCAGTATAAGGAATTTTTGTTTGTTTTTTAACATGAAGTGTTTTATTTTTGTCAATTGGGCCAATTAGTGTAAAATTAGGCAACTGTATCTACGAGGCAGTGGCGCATCGAGTTCTGCATTGTTTAGTCGATGCTCGAGAGGATTTTTTTCTTCTGCGACGAAACTATACAATGGTCTTAGTATGTACAGGACCCAAGAGCTGAAGACTTGGCAGCATCTTGGTTCTACTGGATTGGGGCTGGTCCTCAAGACTGCCACCAACTCCATACTGCCTGGGGGTGATTGAGAGTCTGGCATAGTCCACTGCACAAACAAGCCCCATTTGGACAGCTTTTCTTCCTTTTAACTAGTGCAATCAATCTGCATGACATCATCCTACATTGTTAAGACCCATAACCACGATTGTACGTCATCGTCAAGTGTGCAATAGGCAAACAAGCAAAACTGAATGTAGTGGATTAAGCCGCGTTTTGCAACACCTCTAAGAAATTGAAACTGAAATAAAGAAAAACATTGTTCCATGCCAGCCTTGCCTTTGGCCAACGCAGCCTAATCGGAAAATGAAAACTGGCCTTGTTTCGGAGCGCCATAAAACGGCAAGTTTGTAAGTATGACAGTACTACAAAAAGTGTTCAAGAAATGTAAAAAAAAAAAAAAAAAAAGGTTTACTGATTAACATAGGTGTTTAGGCCTCATCCAAGTGTTCGTAATTCTGCCCCATAAGCTTTTGTGTCTCTTAAAAGGAAGAAAACCCCATGCTAACCAATAACCGAGTCCATGACTCAAAACGTAACAGGAGGTCGCGAGATTAAAAAGCAAAGAAGTAGACGCACCGTGCAGTTTCACATCGTAGCACAAACTTTGCTTGGAAATGCCGAGTCACCAGTCTAGAAAGAAAAAAAACCTCACCACATTCGTATAAAACATGAAATATGTATACATATATATACACAATGTAAAGACAACTGGCACATTTCCATCTAAGCTAAAAAAAAAAGAGTTAAAAAAAAAAAAAAGGAACGGGTGCGACAAGGGTTGAATTTGCAGTCACCGCGACGGACAAAAGAAAACCAAAGGAGCGCCTTATGTACAAGCTCGCGGTAGCCTCCAGTTCCAGAGGACACGTGCACGCCTAAAAAGGAAAATAAAATGATTTCGGCGGCAGGCCAGCCGAGAGAACCGATTGACTCTCGGCGATGCATCAGCTTCCAGACTTTCCGAGCAACGGATGGATGCCACGGCGTGCGGCATGGAGGAGTGTGAGGAGGTTTTTCGGCGGCACGCGGATGTCTCAGAGGATGCCGTTGGTGAAGTACTGGAAGTTGTCGTAGAGCCTGGTAGTGAGCGAGTGCATGCTGCTCTCGACCAGGGTGTCCACGAGCATCTGGAGCCGCTCGTCGGTGCAGCCCATGTGGAAGCGGTCGCGGAGGGCTCGCACCGCGCTTGCCCCGTGCCACTGGAAGCACGGCAGCCGGGCGTTGGACTGCAGGATCTCGACGAGCGTGACAATGCGCTCGTGGTGCTTGCGTGCAGCCACCAGGCCCTGGAGAATCAGGATCTTGAAGTAGTTGAACATGTTAGAGTCCAGGCCGCCCATCACCTGCAAGGGAGGTCCGCACGGAAGGAAGTGAGCGTCGTGGGTGGACTGGTAATGGTGTACTTCATGTCGGCATAATGCGGCAAGGGTGAAAGCTACTGCCTCCGTAAACTGGTCGGAGAGATGAAACAAAGTGCACAACTGCTCTCCACAGGAGTCGAATTTGGCGGTTTTATGCACCGGAGCGGCAGAAGACCGAGAATTAACTTCGGCCACTTAGGTGTCTTGGATAAGCGATCAAAATCTTTGTTGCATGGCGCCTTCTCCGCAATAAGCCTCCGTCAGATTGCAGGCACTTCAGACTGACCGAGGCAGCTGCTCCGAAGGAAAAGCGCACTTGCTCAAATACTTTGCCTAAGGCGAACGAGTCCAAGAAACTAACGGACTGAGCAATGAGCTCATTCTTTCCGGTTATCCCACTCTAACTAGCCTGAGCACGCATGGGCACCGTGACAGGGGCCATCTACTAAGACACGGAGAAACGGCGTTGCAGCAGCAGCAGCAGCAGCCATTGTGCGGCATGTTTTGGAACCTTTAAAGGTATAACGAGGTGCCCATGGAAATTACCATGGGACCAGGAAATTACCATGCTTTCGTTTCTAACATGATTGAAGCCCTCTGCACCTAGATCTGACTAGCCACACTGAAAATGTCACCTCCCTTTCTGTGTTTGAAGGTATAAGTGACCACAAGTCAGCTTATTATGACCTAGCATTTCAAGCATCACAACCTATCAAATAGACCAAAAAAAATTAAATTGTACACCAAATAAAACTACAAGCAACTCAATGTAGACCTTTCGAACTTGGAAGATTTTGATGCAATGTGAACGGAAACTGGTGTGTCGTTTTAAGAGCACACTGTTAGAACTTATAGAATTTATTTTCTGAGCATTATTTTAAGTTCCCGAACAACTAACCCCTGGTATTTGCAGCCACTAAAAGCTTTTGGGGCGCAGCTCCTAAGCGCCCGTTTCCGGCTTGAGCGGCGTCGCCGTCGGCGTAACCCCGCGGTGCATTATGGGAAATGTCCCATAATGCAACGCGCGTGACTCAAAGCCCCGCGCGTTGCATTATGGGACATTTCCCATGGTGCAACGTGCAGGGAGGAGAAGGGATGAGGAGGACAAGGGGGAGGGAGGAGGAGGAGAAAGAGGACGAGGGATGAGGAGGACAGGAGGAGAGGGTACGGATGAGGAGGGAAGCATACCCTCCCCTCCTTTTCCTCCTCAAGAGCTGCGCTCTCATTCGGCGTTACAGGAAGTTGTAAACGTCTTTCATTTTTTGTATTAGTAGGCACGTGCAAAGGAAAAAAACATTTTTCTTTCCCAACCAGGCTGTTTAAAAGAAAATGTATTTTTCCTTTGCATGTGTCCTTTAAGAGTTTTTACCGCTGAATACAAAACCATGCTAGGGCACTAGAAACATATTTTCTATCGGGGAAACTCTTCCATCCACGCTAATCAATAACCAGAGTCAATTTTGGAATATTGTCAGTTGTGCACCACGCTCTCCAGTAACACTTATCAATGATTCTGAAAAACATCAGACAATAGCGAGTGTGCCATCATATTAAATAACGTGTTGCATAGCACCTTCTCTGCTGTAAAGGGCCAACCTACAATCATGTAAATACGGTAACAACCATTTGCACTAGAAAAGCTACCTTCGTTTGAACACTTCTTCCTCGAGACCGTAGTTTCCACTCACGTCCACAAACTCCTGGGTGAGCTTGAACGGGAGCTCTCGAAGCCAAGGTTCTTGGGCGACGACGACAGGATGAACCCGAAGTCGATGTGGATGATGTGCCCCTCCCCATCCAGCAGGATGTTCCCATTGTGCCTGAGGCAGAACAGACACCGAGTTTGTCTAGTTGTTGCAGCAAGCGGTCTCAGACGGAAGACTCTAGCCAAGATCGGCCATCCGGCTTGATGCCGCGACAAGTGGTTCAAAAACTCGAGCGAGGAGGAGAAGAGGTCGACCTCACCTGTCCTTGACCTGGATGAGGTAGGAGACGAGGCAGTAGGCGGCGCAGCTCTCGACAAAGCTGCGCTGGGCACTCAAGAAGCCCTCGCTGGTGGGGGCCCCAAACTCCTGAATGAAGTACTCGAGCAGGGACAGCTGGGAGTGCTTCTTCACCTGGTGCAGGGACATGGTGTTGAGGATGGGCTCCACCAGGCCGCTGTCCGCAGAGGTCACCAAGATGCGGTAGGGGCGCAGCCACAGATTCACCCGCTCCTGCTGCCAGATGTTCTAGAAACGCGACCAGAAAAACATTTCACGTGGCTGTAGCGTGCCTGCTGCCCACCGAAAGCCGGTTTAAGCCGTGGGCCGCACAAATCAAATCAATTAAAAAAATTAGTCTTGCATGCCAGAGCACAGTGATCTAGAACAAAGGTCCAGAGACATGTCATCGCGTGATCGCAGCGCACCCGCCGACCGCAGAAAGCCGTTCATGGCGTAGACCGTGTGAATCAAACTTTTTTTTAGATCATTGCACCTTTTACATCTGGACTCTGCACGTGCGTGCCCTGGCGTTGCTTCCAGCTGTCGCCATTTTCGGAGGGCGCCGTCCTGCACGACCGATCAAGTCTGCACCTATTTTTGAGCGTACTTCGTCTTTTTTGACAACTATGTTTTGAGCATTGGTAGCATCAGGCATGAAAAGCTATGAAAACCGATACAATGGCACGATGTCAAAGTGTTCCGACTGGAGGAGGGGCACATTGGGCTGCACTTTGTCTGTGGTCCGCAGAAACCCCGCAGCTACTTGAAGAAGGTCCATTGCAAAAGTGGGTTTTACATGCTAGAACACACGCGACATAGGATAAAGGAGAGGCTGTCGAGGAAAAAAGTCGCCTCAACTGAAGCTACAAGTAAGCCCCAATAATTTCTGATAAACCGAGATGAAGTCTACTCTCTTGTCAAATGTGAGTCTCAAAGCAATACGAGAGTCGCAAGAGTATGCAAGCGTCCTTGTATCACAACAAATGTGTCACACAGAAGGTTGATGTTACAATAAACATCTGGCAGGACATGAGGGGGTCAAAAAAGGTGTCGCAAACAATGCGAGTCACAAAAAGAAGCAAGTATCCTGATGGATGCGAAAGTGACAATGAACGAGTTAGTTGTACGTACCTGTAGCAGTTTGAGCAGCTGGTATGCCATGAGCTCCTGCCTAAGGTCGTCCCCACACTTGACAATGGCTGCTCTCAGCTGCCAGCCGGGCAGGTGGCTGTAAGGGGACGCTTCTCGGATGCGCTGCACCTTCTCTTCCCAGGGCTCCTTCAGAGCTGCCGCAGGAAGGGTCATCGGGATCGCGCTGAAAACGAGGCATGGGAAAGAGTCGTTATGCACGCGGTGGTATTAAGCCTCCCAGGTGGGTGAAGGTTTTATCTGGTGCAAAACGATGCAAAAAGAGGGACATTGAGAGCAAAAGCTAAAGAAACAGAAACATTTTCAGCCCAATCATTTAGCCACTGGCAACATCTGCAGAAGGCAGCAAGTGACCAACAGTCTTCAAAGGACATAAGCAAGGTATTTATGCTTAAAAGGTTTTTAATGAAATCTACTATATATGAGGGCCCAACTATGCAGAAAAAATAACTGCAACGTAAAAATCTGGCTTTTTTTTTTTTTTTGGTTAGTTGAAAACGGGTGTTTACGGCTGTTTCTTGTTCTATCGTCATGTGCAACAGCCCCACAGTGCAACAAATGCTTTCGAAATTGCAGGCCGCATGAGCATTAGTCAAAGCAATCAAATTTATGACAAAACATTTTACGACCACAGAAATACCAAAAATGTGTGGATTTAAGGAAACTGAGCACACGGACAGGGGGAGTGACTCTCCAGAACCATGTAACTGCGACATAAAGTGCAACACCGATCCTCTGTTTTTCATTTGACTGCTAGCTTTTCAGCAAATCTGCTACTCTGCTGCAAAATAGTCTTGTACGTTGTCTCATCGTAAAAAGCACGAGATGAAAACAATAAATTTAAATAATACTTTAAGCCTTCCTAATAACCGAATTCTTCTGCGGACGGCCGGTTTGGGACTCCGGCTCGACCGACCAAGCTCGCTGCACTAACAGTCGACACCCATTGAGGACAGACGCCACTCCCCACCTTGACGGTCGTCTTGGGCACGTGCGAGTTCTCCGAGAGGCGGCGTCGCACGTCACTGGCGACAACAAAGAGGGGCTCCTTGCTGTCTGCGCTCGTCCCGCTGTCCAAGGAGAGCACCGACAGAGTGTCCCGCTCCTGCGCTTTCTGATTCCGCAGAAACTGAAAATGAAGCCATCGCCGAGCTTTGCGGACACTGCGATTGTCAAACCGCGGCGGAAAAGGCCCTCGTGCAGGACACGACTCTGTTCATGCCTTAAAACGAGCGGGTCTCGTCGTCCTCCAGAGCATTCGACGTACAAAGCTATACAGCAAACCTCATTTGTTTGTTTGTTTAAAAAGGAAAAGGTAAGAGCATTTCAAAGAGGCGCTTGCACACACTGGTCGCGCAAAAGCCGGTTCTAGAGTCCCCAACAAGCCCGTGTTCTTCAAGGCATAGAAGAAAAAGAAGCGAGCTTGCCAAGTAAGGAAGCTTGAGACTTCCGAAAGACATAAAAATATAAAATTGCCCTTCTGCGAACGCAGTGTTTGCTTTCAAATCCACATTTCTTCATAAATATGACAACCCCCAGTTCTAAATCTGAAGGCAAAATGCAGATGCAAAAATTGGGATGCCAGTGCCTGTTTGCATGAACAGAAAGCGACTATACGCACGTGAAATAAAATGTCTCCAAGACCTGTCACTGCACACAACGCGAATACTAACACACAAGAGTAATATTCTGTACATAAAGCATCCCTCTCGCACATACTACATGATAGACTGAGCAGCCACTACCTCACTTTCTTGACGTGCTATTACCAGGAACGACCATTTCTTAGCATCCATGAGATGACACCGACACCGTGGTGCACCACACTCGGCAGCATTCGTCTCCATAATAACCACTAGGGTTGTGCGAATATTCGAAATTTCGAATAGTAGTTTCAAATAATGGACTATTCGATATTCGCTATGAGAGGAACTGCACTATTCGCGTTTTTCGAAGTGTTGATTGCGGTGGGTTAGCCCCGTTGAGTGCGCTTCTTTCCGAGCACCGGTGCACAGCGGAGAAGCAATACCCGCGGAAGGGAGCTCCGCGGGTGTTGCTTCCCTGCATTACATTGGTGCTCGTAAGAAGCGCACTCAACGGGGCAACCCACCACATTAACACTTGGAAAAGTAGGAATATCGCAATTGCGTCCTTGGAAGAAAAACATACATTCAAAGCGGGATGGTGCACGCGTGCCGGCTGTATTTGGGAATAAATGGAAACTTTGTGAATGTGTATATCTTCATTGTAGTAAAAGTTCCAAAATAAACTGACTGTTATGCAGGAGTATACTATGTTAGGCCAGTGGTTCTCAAATGGGGGTCCGCGAAGGCTTTCTAGGGGTCCGCGAGCCTTGCCTCATCAGTCAAGCGCGGCAATAAAAGTGTCTTTTTCCGGGCCGAAAATAAATGTTTCAGTTTTCGGACAAGTTTTCTGGTGTGAACGTCAATAAGAGAGGTTTACTTCATACTAGCCCTTAGTTATACCCATTTATTAAATCATTATTTTATTTAACCTATACCTCTCCTCTCCTCTCACCACGAACGGGGTCCTCCGCTATCTCCGCCGATCCACAAGGGGTCCACGTGACATTGATGGTTGAGAACCACTGTGTTAGGCAGAGATGCCCTTAAGAGCTGCGTTCAACATCCGCAATTATTTCTTTTTTAACTCAAGATTAAAGAAGGAATATTTTCTATAGCAAGATTTGCAAATTCACTCAAATTAGGTATAGTTGGCCATCTCTATAGAATTCATTTTATGTCAAATCTGTCGTTTACTTGCCATCCCAAGACATCAGACCTTATGAAGACACAGTTCAAAAATATAGATAAACTTAGCTTATAAATGAACAAGTGGAACAACGTTCAAGAGTTTAGCTGGGTTTTCGTCTAAGCATTACGCAATGGTAGTGAAAGGCGTGGAAAAACTATTCGATATTCGAATCGAAATATTCAACCAAAAGCGGTATTCGCTTCGAATTCAAAATCCACTATTCGCACAAGACTAATAACCATGTCCCGCTATACACAGCTCGCACGTGACGTCATCCAAAGAGTGCACCTATGGCCACCAGAGAAGAGGGGAAGAAGGAGCCTTTTGCCAGGGCACTCTTTTCTGACGCCCAGATTTGCACAGATGTTGCTATTCTCCTCCCAGAAGATTGTAAAACATTACCCTTTCATTCAAAATTCCTACAAAGGCAGCTTCCCTCTCCTCTCTTTTTCATGGTAGCCAAAAATATGCCACGTTACGTCACTGCAAGCCGTGTATAGAACCCTCCATCCCCACCTCACTCGCTCCCATCCCTCCCCAGTCACGCCCAACAGCCTAGGGTGGAGTAGGCCCTCCCCACCTGGAGCTTTCCAACCAACCCTACGGCCACTCCGAACCAGAGACATCGAAGACATGCTCGAAGAGGAGTGGTCAAAGTGTGCCGCACTTGGGACAATAAAACATTTGCACTCTCTCTCCTGGCGGAAGTAAACGTCATTTCCCCACCAACGCAGACGTCCATCAGCTTCCGAATTTGTGCAGCTCCCAATAAACCGACACGGGAAAAGAAAGCACGGCGCACCTGCGCGGAGATCTCGTCGTCCTCCTGGGTCCAGCACTCTGCGTCGTCGTCCATGCCACACATGGAGAAGACTGGCTGCACCCCAAAGTAGTCCGGCAGGTTCTCCTCGGACCTCGTCAGCCGCAGGGGGTTCAGGATCTTGGCCGGCACGGGGGACGTCTGGATGTCTTCCACCGCCACCACCTCCACATAGATCAGGTACGGGGCCTGCGGGAGTGGAGCGGGTCTCGTAAAACAGCCCCAAGACATAGGGAAAAAGAAAAGAAATGTGCATTTTAAATGTGTGGCATTTGGAGGGCCAGCTCTTGGCACTTTCGTTGCCAGAGTCTGGAATGTAGCCTCAACAGAGCGTGCAGTGCAAAGCGTGCAACGCGAAGTCAATTGCCAGCTTTTTGTGCAGTCGACTTCCGCTATTGAAGCAGGGACTTCTTTTCGGAGAAGCTCCTTTCTACTAAAGGAGTTTGGGTGGTCTGCCTGACAGGGTCTCTAAACGAAACATCAACTGCCACTGATGCCTGCGGAAGTTCCCTTTCGAGTTCTCCGTAACAGCCTCAACTAGCTTTGCGCGTCGTTCGAACCAAGCTCGTGTTCAGCGTTGAAAGAGTTGAGGATTGGCTGCTTCATTAGAAAATAAACAGTGCAGGTTCTAAGGTTCCGAATATCCGCCCACCGAAAGACAACCAACCATTGAAATATTTTATCTAAGCCAACTACCAACAAATGCGCTTGGGCAAGCGAGCACACACATAAGCGACCGGTCAGTCTCCCGAAGGCGCAGGTTTGAAAGTAGGGCAAGGAAACGCCACAATCAAATGCTTTTGGTCGTGGGGACCCACCTTGTCCTTGGAGTTGAGCACCACGGCCGCCTGGGGCGGCACCCTGACAACCAGGTGGGGGAAGCTGTCCGAGTGGAGGGGCAGCCACACCCGCGCCGGAAGGTTCAGGTTCACCATCGACAGCTCTGCCTGAAGCCGCTGGGCTGCACGCCGCCATGGGTGCAAGCATTAGAGCGTTACGAGATAAGCTGTAGCCGATTCTCAAGCCGGCCTCACAAGCTCGACGTGTCCCCATTCAAGCCAGCCTCAAGCTTGACATGTCCCCCTATGAAGCTCACCAACCTCGAATTAAGCCACAGAAAAGAATAGTACTACGAGAGCATCTCTAAAAATGTGAGGCCCGCAACTATGTCGTCGTTCATGGTATGCAGAGTTGGTTAACGAAGGATTACTGTTGCCCTCAGTGCTCTAGCATGAGCGATGAGTATTACTCTATTTGCCGATAGGGTTAGAACACCAGAGAGAGCTTCCTACTTCGAATAATGCTCTGGCATCCCACCAGAATGCACCCAAAGCACGACGATAGGCAACGAGGTACAACGGCAAATGTCTCACTTTTGAGCTCTTTTGTAGGCACGGCTTGTAGCCTAAGGCCCAGGGAGATGAGCACTTTTATGAACTGGTTCTGGGAGGTCAGACGAGGAGCCTGGAAGGAAAGATGAAAAAAGTGGACAGTCAAGACAAGGCACACTTGGAAGGGCCTGGATGGCCGCTGGCCGTGCCGTTAAAATTGAGCTCAAAAATATCCCGACTTTTATTCTTTTGTCTTCCCTTTTAAATTTACCATGCTCTCCCAACTAGCCTGGCTGAACAGAGATTCCTGGAAACCTCAATAAAGAGGTGATGACAGGCATCCTTGAATTTGCTGTCTGAACACAAAGGCACTCGTTTCTCATGCATAATTACTTTCTTGCACTAGTAGTTCATATGGTCCTGAACTTGCTAAGACATAATACAGTCTGGCATTGTATAATTTCTTGAGTACTAACTCAGTAAAGCCACTCCTGTCATTATCCACAAAGGAGCATATTTATCGATAAACAAAAGTCTTGTGCCAAATCTCTTTTTAGGCAGAATTTGTGGACTACTTTCAAGAAATGAAGAAAGTACACATTTGGGAGCTGGATCCAACCACCTTCCAAGTTATCAAAGGAACAGTCGGTATTTGTGTCTAAACCTCTTATTGCAAATAGCCTGAACCCAGCTAACGAGACTTTAAGGAGTGGATTATCTTTAAGCCGTTTTTCAAGAACAGGAAAATTATACAGGCTCGACCATACCGACAAAGACCACAGTGTGTGTCCCGCACAAACCCCACAACATAGGTGGCGTGCGCTAGATTTTTTATTATTTTAGGGGCGAAGCTCCTTAGGGGCTAGCCATGTCCGTAGGTGTCCGTAGCTCCGGCGTCCGATGCTCGGGCTCCTGCTCGTGAGCTCACGTGCTCGTGTAAAGAAAAAAAGATGAAAAAAAAAATGATGGAAAGAAAATTTGTTTGCGCAGTCGACAGGATTTGAACCCGTGCGGGGAGACCCTAATGGATTTCTAATCCATCGCCTTAACCACTCGGCCACGACTGAGGGACGAGTAGGGGGCTCCGAGATGTGGTAGTAACTCAAGAGCTGGGGATGTCATGGATGAAACATTGCATGTAGCCGCTGAACGTCTCTACAGGAGAGGGCGCTGCGGTCAAATGCGTATATAATCGCGTTAAACTTTGCATGCATTGGCTGAACGTTTATAGACGAGAGGGCGCTGCGGTCAAATGCTCTAATGCGTATATAACCACGTTCCGTACCACACATTCTCTGACATGGATGAAAACGAACGAAAGGCTCGGCATGCTGCGGCTGAACGTCTACACAGACAAGCACCCCCACAGCTTCGCCTCCAATCAACATCATTCACCACGTGGAGATGCGGTCAATTTTTCATTATATATTTAAAGCGCAGCTCTTAGGCACCCGCTCCCGTGCTTCGCGGTGTCAGCATAACCGTGCTAAATTTAGCGGGAAAATGGACGTCACTTGACCTCAACATAAATTTAATTCCCCACTAAATTTAGCGGGAACTGAACTGCTGTTGAGATCACGTGATGTCAATTTTCCCGCTAAATCTAGCGACTGAATATGTTCATAAGGTGACATGACACCAAGACGTGTGGTGTCATTTTTTCCGCTAAATTTACTGGGGAAACTGAATTGCTGTGGAGGTCACGATTGGTCAATTTTTCAGCTAAATTTAGCGGGGAAATTGTGGGAGGAGGAGGGGAGGGTACAGAGGAGGAGGAGGAAAGGAGCAGGAGGAGGGGAGAGAAGGGGCATACCCTCACGTCCTTCTCAAAAGTTGCACTCTAATTTCGCATTGCAAAAATTTGTAAACGTCTCATTTTTAGCTTTTTTTTTTTAATATGTTGTTTTTGTTTGTACGCTTTGGATTTAAACAACATAATTTACTCTTTTAGACCAGCTCAGTGGCTGTAGTATTCGACTGCCACCGCATCTGACCCAGGTTTGAGCACTGCTGGGGCTTGAACTTTACATAAACATCATAGATAACCTTAACGTCTATAACACTACCAGCGTGTCACCCTTTCATGCCAATTTTCACGTAGAAAACAGCTCTAAACACATTCTGCATTAAAACCGGACTGACAAAAGGGACAGGTTGCATATCGGGATATTGCAGCGAGGGATATGCGGTATGAAACGCGACGTGCGTGCGAACAACTGGGTAGGCGCACCGTATTATCACAGAAGTAGGGAGTTTAGATGCTCCCAGGGTGGAGACACGCAACTGACACGAAGAGGTCAGTCTGATGCGGCAAGGCCACACTGGGCCCTGCTGCTTTGCAGCGGGTGGACTTAGTTTACACACGCAGAAAAGCCACGCTTCCGGATGTTTTTGCAGAACGCCGATCGATTCAGCGTCAACTGGAGGACCGAAGACGACCTGAGCAGGCGGGTGTCCCCCCAGGCACCGCACTGGTGTGGAGGACACAGGAGATAAGGAGAGCCCCACCTGGCAGTGGCACTCTTTCCTGCTGAATCCCCGGAGGTCGCTGACAATGCCGTCACAGCTGTCATGGCACGTGCAGCCGCTTGTCGAAGGCGTGGCCGGAGCCCAGGTCACCCAGCGCTGTCTTACGGCTCCCGTCCGGCATGTGGAGGCCACCGCCCCCCATCCCTAGGGAACGTGCGGGCGTTACGACGGGGAAAAGATGTCCAAACGACGCAGAAAGTCGTGCCGGAGCGGGTTGGAAGAACTTGAAACGTAGGCTCTTGAACATAGTTCCTAGAATGCAGGGGTTCCCGTGGGTACCCCCATGGGTTCCACAGCCTAATTTAAGCACTATTTCAGCAGGCCCGAGTCCTCCCATTCTTGCACAACTACATATGAGCCAAACACTCCCTGGTATATGTGCATTATTGTTTACAAGGTCTGTGGGCTTGTAGCGCCACTTCATTGGAACAGTGCCAAGACACTGAAGGGCCTCCTCACTATCAATCGAGAGAGATCGGAGTTCCGCAAGACTGAAACGCTTGAGAACTCCTGATGTTAAAAACCTCCCAGAAGCCGGCAGAAACGCTTCGACGAGGGGCTCGGCTTCTTTAGGCCATGAAGTAGCAAAATGTTGGCTGCCCCTCCGAGGCTTCCAGGAGTTTCCTTTCAAAGATGCAACACATTAAGAACTTCTGCTTTTACGTGAGAACTAATTTAACCGGTGTACAGTTAAACCGTAGTATGCGTATGCCACCTCAGTAATGTTGACACGTAAATCCGCCTCTGGTAAACAATGTATTACACTCTCGATGTCGCCTTTCCAACTTGAGAAATGCACAAAATAAATTTAAAAAATGAACTTTTTATGTTTTACATTTCCTGCCTCCCAAAACAAATACAGGTATGGAAGTGGGCAAAGCAGGTTTGGAGCAATCTTGGGAGCGGAAAAGACTACAATTTGCAGCAGGCTGGGAGCAACAAAAACGCAGGCCTTGGACCAAGTTGGGAGTAGCGCACTGAGTTATAAGAATGTTAAAAATAAAGGCTAAATGTCACCTGGGTTTCAAAACTCAGAGAAATATGGCATGTCGATAACCCCACGTTAACTTAACGGTACTTTCAATTAACATTTTATTTGAAACATTTTTCACAAAATTGCATGAAAATTATACAAAACACAAAGCAGAACTGCACGTGCGTATATGTGATGAAACCGACTTGCAAAGAGGTAAATTTAAATAAACGATAGCTTTCAGCTCCTCGAATCCTTGCTCCGCCACTGCTTGCTCGCCTTTGTTATGTTCCCAAGTTTTCTGCGCAGAGCCTCTGGCGGGGCCAACACGGGCTGCGAGCTTGCAATACACCTTTCCACAAAAGTGTATTAGGGCTGCGTTTCATTGCTGTGCCTTTGTGTTATGCACGTGCAGTTTCTGGCTGCCCAAAAATTACGAGCGAGCGCTGGTTGGACTGTGATTTTTCACGTGTGGACTGAGATTTTTGTAAAAAGTGGAATTGTCTAGTCACACAAGTGCAGCCAAGAGGAGGCACGCTAACTGATACATTTGAGTTTATCGTAATATGGCGGCGCTGTTTGTTCCACTATTCAGATTAAGTGGCTCCAGGAAAGCACACAGCAACGACAGCTATACTTCGTTTCAGCTTATGTCCAGATGCAGCCGATGCTACAAGCGTCAGCATGTGGCCTTGAACAGTGCTTGCACTGCACGAGCGCGCATTCTTTGCAGAGACGCTGAAAGTCCGGAGCTCGCACCTGCAGCATCATCTGCATGTGGACTTAGACAAAGCAGAGTGACAGCGAATCACTTCAAAGAGGTCTGGTAGCAGAAGCACTGCAATGAGGGATGCTGTAACAACTGTTTTAAGCTGAAACGAAGTATAACTATGGCAGCAACCTTTGGATACAGAGCTTCAGATTCGGATCCACTGGCGTTCCCTTTGGGCCGGAAGTTCCAATGTCAATGTTGCCAACAAAAACTGCGAGACGGCTAATTTCAACGAGGCTCGTTTATAATTTCAGTTTGGGTGCACCTTGGTGCAATTTCCTTCTTATTTATACTTTGGTATCAGTGCGGCGCATGAAACATCATTAGGTGCACAATGGCACAGCAGTTCCACCCCAGGAAATAGTGGCAGAAGACAAAGCCCTCGATCTTGGCAGGAGGTCATGCACCTGACCTCGGTTCACAAGAAGCAAGTGCAGCTCCACACCCCTCCCAAGACCGCACAACTGACCTGTGGCATCAGAGAGGGACCGCTGGTGCGTCTTTTTCGTCGAGACCGCTAAAAATGAGCCGGACTGCTGGACGGAAACACGTGGCCTGGAAGGAACGTACACGCCGTTCACCCTCCGAAATGGACCTCCCGCAAAATCGAACAATCATAGCAGCGTGGTGCCATGCAAAGCATCTTGAATACCCATTGGCCACTGTTTACGTTTCAATTTGCCAACCTCAAGACATCCCGTCGCGGCCAAATGTGGTGCTCGCATTTTCGAATGCACAACTTTCCTTAAACTTGCAATACTGTAGGTGTTGCCTACCGATACAGATAGAATGCTGGGGCACATTTTCTTGGTCTCCCGACAGTGCCAGAGTTTGCGCACACGTGAACACAAGACTACGATGGCACATGGCAGGAGTATGCTGAGCCGGTCATCCTGCTCCATCGTCTGCTTGATGTCCTAGGCTTCTTAAATTACCTGCGAGCCGTGAGGGTTATGCCGCACTCTGGAGTGTAAGCCAGGCCATCGGAAAGGTATGGGCAACACGCACAGCGTTATGTGCAGGGATTCTGGGAAGCAATCCACTCTCAACCATTTCGGAATCCTCTCGGAGTGACTCTCGTCTTCCCATACCACACGCAAGTAATTGCCCAAATGAGCTCCAAATTAAAATTGTGGTTTAAGTCGTCGGCGTAACCTCCAGGACATACCTGAGGTCCTCCGAGAGTATTAGGTGTTTGAGCTGAACCCCCTGGGAGCGCTTCCTGGGTGGCGCGTTGGGGTCCGAGCAGAAGGCGGAGAGCAGCCAGACGAGTTGCAGGGAGAAGTCCGTGTCTTTGCTGCACCTGAAAGGAAGGTTGCACGCGGCATCCAGTGAAGGTGCGTCCCACGAAACGCCTCCTCGGTTCCAACGACATGAATGCCGACGTCGTTCAATGCTAGTTACAAAGGATTTTTCTACGTCCCCATCTATCAACAACTCTTACATCTTGAAGTTCTTTAGCCAACCGACAATTGCCGCGTAAAAAGTGGACGACACGGTTTACACGAACATGCACTCGAGAGAGAGCACAGACAAAGTTACAAGCACAATTTAGAAGATTCCCTCAGCTCTCGGTACACTACGATCAAACTGCCAGAGGCATTTCGATGCTGGCCTGATGACGATGACGGACTCGCCTTGTCCAACTGTGAGAGTTGTGGTGTTACTTTACGACTGCAATTCGAACGCCCATGATGCGCTTGCATTGGCACGTGGACGACGAGGCGCGTGCAACGCCTGCGTGCACAAAAGAGATGCAGACGACCTACCTTTGGACTAGGTAGGGGCGCAGAGAGTCGGCAATGTCGCTGTGGTGCACGTACATGCTGACGATTTGTGGAAGATAAAAGTCCACGTCGGCGTCGCTGAAGCTGAACATCCTGTTTCCTGTTGGAATTGAGAAGGAACACAAATTGTGCCACTGCACGCAAAAACCACCAGGCAACACGGCACTTGATGAACTTAGCCGTGTCGCTCGCAAGGACTCTGGTCCTCGTTTAGGGAATATTTTCTAGGATTTGTTGCTCCAAACTCCGTCACAATGGTCCCCGTTCCAATACTGCCTTTGGAGCCCGTGTAACTAAAAAGCTATTTGAATTGTGCAACACTGAAATCTTTAGGAATGTTTTTATAAGCACAGGCAAGTTTAAGGATAAAGACAAACAGTAAGTGGGCTTTTTGCACAAATGTTACGAGTAAATTATTGTGCATGAAATATGTTCATACAAAATGAAATAAAAACAAAAAAGTCAAATTAAAATAAGTTACAGCTATCATTGTAAAACGAAACAGGCTTGATCATGGTGTCGTATGTGCTAGATCTTTATTATCCATTTTTTGTTTAGCTTACGAGTATTTTTGTATTTATTTCATATTTTATTGTGTTATTTTACTATTTTATTATTTCCTATTTATTTTATTTTATTAATTAATATTTACTTTTAGTACTTAATTTTTATTTTACTATTTTTTATTATTGATTTATTTTATGGGTGTATATTTGTTACGTGTTGTTATTTGTTTCAGTTTTGATTTTACCCAAAACCTGCTGCTCTCACCAACACGTATGATTTCAAATAAGCCTCTATCCCCCCAGACCAACTGTGCTAATAGTTCCGTCGGACATGATATCAAACTGGCGCCATTCGAGACCCGCCAGGTCTCTAACTTTATTCATTAACTTCACATAAAATCTTAACGTCTGTAACGCTCCCGGCGTGTTGCTCGTTCAAAACGCTCGCTACAACGGTTGTTACGACGCTCGTTCACAAACATTTTCTACTAGGGAACGCCCTATAAAACGCATTCCGTGTTAAAAGGAGGCAAAACAAATTATGACCTATGTTCACTGCCATGCACCCAATAACTAAGACATAATACAGCAGAACCTCGCTGAAATGTTCTCAACCAAGGCATTTTCCCGGTCGTTAAAATCACAACTGCCAGTCCCGTGGAATTCCCGTAGGGATGTGTGTATCTGTTTCTCATTTGCTGCGTTCACTTTCCCAGCGGTTACATCCAGAAACTTCCACTCAATGCACTCGCACCACCTGGCTGTCCTCTCTGCCTCTCTGCACAGTGCTCCTTGCTCAGGCAGGCATGACCTTGGACTAAGCTTGAAAGTGATTCGGGCTTTCGAAATAGCCCCCCCATCTTTCCATCTCTTTCTCCGATATATGCATGCATGCGCACGCTTCTGTGATGCTTGGATTTCCGGGTTTCGCTACTTTCACTTTGCGTATAGTTTGAAATTCATAACCGTGCACCGCGCAAAATAACATTCGGTGTTCTGCACTGGCGCGCGCATAGGGCTTCGCTGCTCTGCATATCTCTCTCCGATCTCTGCATCTCTTTCTCCGATGTATGCCTGTGTGCACCTGCTTCTGTGATGCTTGGATTTCCCGGTTTCGCTACTTTCACTTTGCGTATAGTTTCAGATTCATAACCGTGCACTGCGCATAAGCTTCGGTGCTCTGCACTGGCACGCGCATAGAGCTTCGCTGCTCTGCATCCGCATGCTAGGAGCGACGGATGATGGGGGACAGTATCTGTCTTAGCTTGATGGGCACACAATTTTTGCCCGCTCTTAGGTCGACGTCTTTCGATTACCATTATCAATCAACTACTAATTTTTAAAATAAAATTTTAAAAATCTTGCTACGGTATATTTTTTTTGTAAATAAGTTTATCCAAAATAAATTGCTGCGGAAGAGTTGCTCCCCTCCCCGTCTTACCTAGACTTAAGAACTCCGTAGACGCTCCGCCCCCAGCACGAGTTGTCTGCCTTCAATAACACTTCATCATACGTGCAGCCAAAGCTCGACGGAAAGCCAACGAGCGCGTGTTGGGGGCAGAGCATTTCCTGGCTTCTTAATCTGTCATAAACTATAGGTAATGGTGCCCAAATACAAACTGCGGGCACATAAGTGCACGTTGCCGGAGGTAGGCAGCTTTAAACGTGAGTGTTCACCAAATAGACCCACGTTGTACCGAGAAAACAGCCTTACCGATGTATGCAAGCACCCCAGAATCTTTTGAGCGGAACAGGTAGTCTATGGCCAGGGGCATGTCGAACAGCGTGGACTCAAACAACCGCAGCAACAGCGACTGCTTCGGAGCAGACCTCTGTTCCTCGGACGTCGGAAGCAGCTCCTGAAAATGCAACAGTAAAAGCAAGGTCGGCAAAAGAAACTGATTAGATCAATGAGCCCCAAGAAAAACTGAATTTACTCAAACGGTCAACATAATATTTACTAACGAGGCTCTGCACGAGCGTCGTTTGTGAACAGCTTACAAACCGTTTGACGAAACGTGAAACATCCCATTCTGGGGGACCCGTATCCTAGAATTCCCAATTGGAAATGCTTTCAGATGCTCCCACAACATCTGTCGAGTTTTCTGGAGCATTTACAGAACCCCACATAACAATTGAAAACTCATTTGAGTATAGCAGACAGCCTGTGCTCTCGCGCCAATAAAGCTCGTGCCATTGTTCATTGTAAGAAGCCAAAAAACAAGCCAACAAAGTGGCACACAATTTGATAACAGTCTCAATGTTGAAAGTGCCCAATCTAAAAAGATATCCACTAACAAAGCTTGTCAGTACTCAACGACAAGAATGAGACTGCACCATGAACCACGTAGACGTGCACCCCTCGCATGGCCTTATGGGGACTTTTCAGCACAGTCAGTGTGAAAGTTTCAGAAAAAAATGCTACCCTAAAATTTTGGCTTGATTTGCTATACTTTTTTAACACCAAAAGATAGGCCTTTTCTAGTAATAGTAGTGTTGGGATCAATGATGGCATCGGCAAAAATGCAGCTAGTTCGCAATGGCAGGATATAAGCAAACGTTGCTGACAGCGAAGTACAGTCGTCTTTGCTTCATTGCCCTCGCCACCATAACAAGCTTCGAAGGGACACAACCTAAAAATAGATATTTTTAAAACTTCTCTTGATTGCACAACTAAGTTAGCCCACCCCATATTTTCAGCCGATGTACTCTTGATGTTAGGTGGGCTATCTCTCGGGATTTTACGGTAGAGTTCTCAGACAGCCTAGTCTAGCTATAAATAAGCCAAGTCCTTCAGCAAAATTCAGCCATCATTCCGCAGTCCTCAAAAACATTCCTTTCCTGGTTCACACAAAAAAAAAAAAATTAACCGCAAAAATGACGCAGAAACACTGAGTGTCAAAACTGCAGCTTGGGTGAGTTGGTTGAAGATATTACTGACTTCACAGCACACAAATTTCGCACACACACTAGTATTTAGGACAAACATACAACATACACATGGCTCTGACCTCGAAACTCTAACAGATGAAGAAAACAAAGATGAAATATAAAATACAGTTGGGAATACAGTAATATGTACATTGTATGCTTGTCCCAAATGCTAGTGCGTGTGTGATATTTTGTGCGCTGTGAAGTCAGTAAAACTGGGTGCTTCGCTTGGAAGCAGCGTCGTACCTGGAAAGGGAACTCTGGACCCACCCGTTGCGGGGACGTGGGAGAGTGGACCTCGTCGATGACCCCGGGCACGGGCGGCCGCAGGGTCAACTGACACGGCGGAACGGCTGGAAGCGCCACCACGTCCGCAATTACCCGGGCGGTCCGATCGCCATCATCAGAGTTGAAGATGCCGCTGTCGTCAGATGCCAAGCTCCGCCGGTCCGCCGTGTCACCCCCGCGTGTTGCGAGGGCGGATTGAGCGCCCGCATGGCAGAGTCCAGGCTTAAGTTGCGCTGGTGCCGGTGCAGGTGGCGCTGGTGCGTCGTGGAGGCGGAAGGCGGCGGCGTGACCGGGTGCGCCATCCCTGGCACGGCATGGCCGAGCAGGTCCAGGCTGGGGTGCCGCTGGTGGCGCTGGGCGCACGACGAGGACGGCTTGGAATGGACTAGGACCGGCGAGAGTAGCGTGTGGCACAGGGAGCTGGCGATGGATTCGTCACTTGCCATGGCCGCCGGTCATCTGGGCAGTGGAATCGGAGTTGCAACAAAGTTAGGCAATCGTGCCTCTTATCAATCTTTATTTGAGGAAAAAGTGGGAATGCGGGAGGCATGCGCGGCTGGCGGAGAGGCCAGAGACTGTACACTGGAGACCCTGTGAGCCTAAATACTGTGAATAAATTCACAGTAGGGCGTGTTCAGATAAGGACGGTCATGGTGGTGTCATGCCTATTTTTTGTTTTCAGTCATATTTCTATATGAGGTAGCGAAACCTGTCCACACAAGAGAACCGACCTTACTTTTGCAAGATACTCCCTCGTATTCGTGAGAAAAATCGCATTCGAGAAAAGGCTGAAAAACCGATTTTCCCAACTGCGCGATGACGCAACTTTGAAGGCTGGAAGACTAAAGGTGCTGCTTTCTACACAGTCAAATTTTTTACTTTTAATGCACGCATACTTTACTGCCAGAATGAGTTAAAGTTAACTTATATGACCATATATTTCAAGCGAAATAAAATGCCAAACTTGGCTTCTGGAGCAAACCTTACATAATGAGGCATTTTTCGGCGAATTTTAAGTCGCTTCAAATTTATATTTTAAAGCTGAAACTTTTCGTAGGGAGTGTTTCATGCTTTCTGAACTTTTAACAAATTAATTAGCGTTCTACTGTTAGAAGTGTTTTCTGCATTGCACCCAAAAATTTCGTTAAAATCGAAAAAGTCAAAATTTGACGATCTTTGTGTGGCAATTAAAAAAAAAATCCTTCTCAATTTTCTTTAAATTTTACCCGATGGGCTCTTGATGACCGTTAATTACAAATCTGCAAAGACGGGTTGCATTATTTTGTTTTAAAACAAGAAAAAAATGCGTCACCAGGTCGTGGTCGCATCAATTACCGCTGGGGCTGCCACTTATTTCGTCGGCAAGTCTGCATCAAGAAACACTTGTTTTCCTTTACGTATTCAATTATGCTCCGGCTTGGAGTCCAGCTACGCCATGCGTTACAATGCAATAATAAACCACCGGCTTAACCTTCCGTTCACCCCACGCCTTTTATCAGTCGGGCCAAAGGCTTCCACAACATCCCTCGGTCCTAGCGGTTCCTAGAACGACGAATCAAATTATTTTGTCATTCAAGGACTCATATAAAAGTACTAATCTGAAACGGTAGCATGATGAGCATCTATCTAGCCAGCCAAGTATTACACCCTAATGGGTATTGGACAGGCCATAAAGTTCAGTATTCATTGGCAATATCAGCCACATCAGGGATGAAAACAAGTTCACATGTTATTTCTAGAGTGCTTCATGGCGCCTGGGCATTAATATGGCCAAGTACAGATACTGTGGCATGCGTCACCCGTGTACCACTAGTCGTGAAGACAGAAACGCCCCAGCGGTAACTGATGCAACCACTTTTAATGCGAATAGCATTCTTTGGATACTTCACGCACTTTTCGTCTATGTATCTATCTATCTATCTATCTATCTGGCTATCTAACCTCTTACGCAGCAGGTCGATAAATAAATAAAAAAGACCGGCGCCGGCTGGGATTCGAACCGTTGACCCTTTGATCAGCAGGCAGACGCGCTAACCACAGAGCTATGAAGGCAGTCATTCAACGCACTCTAAACGGTTGTTTATATCTTCACCACGGCCGCTAGCTCCACCCTCTCCCGCGCTCGGGAGAGGGTGATGTAGCGGCCGTGCTCAGCCTCACGAGAGCGGAATGAGCCCTCGTGCATGGAACGCGCGCGCACCGGTAGCTGTGACAGCGCTGTAAAGCGCGTCCTATGGTAAAGATATAAACAACCGTTTAGAGTACCGTTGGTTGAGACTAGCTGAGACGCCAGAAAGTCTGGTCGGTACCATTTTGAGTGTTTGTGCGTATGGCGCGTGCTTTGCTCGCCTTCCTAAGTGACACAAACGCACGTGCTGGGCTGCGGAGATCGTGCGCAGGGCTGTGAAAGTGTCAACAAATTTAGAATCACCTCAAGAGTGGGCTGGCGTATCTAGAGTGTGCCGGCCACCTGACGAACGCGCATAACTCCGCACCGTTTGATGCTATTCGCATTAACGTAGATAATCATTCCCAAAGGATGGATTCTGCTGATTTTTTTTTTAAACAAAATAATGAAACTGGTTTTTGCATATTTGTAATTATTGGTCATCAAGGGCCCATCAAGTAAAATTTAAAGAAAATCGAGAATGATTTTTTTTTTAATTGCCGCACAAAAATCGCAAAATTTTGACTTTTTCCATTTTGACTAAATTTACGGGCACAATGCAGAAAATAACTTTCAACAATCGAACGCTAATTAATTTGTTCAAAATTTCCAAAGCAATAAACACTTAACACAAAAAGTTTCAGCTTTAGAATATATATTTAAAGCGACTTAAATATTCGCCGAAAAATGCCACATTATGTAAGATTTGCTCAAGATGCCAAGTTTGGCATTTTTTTCACTTGAAATATATGATGATATAAGTTAACTTTAACAAATTCTGGCAGTAAAGCATGCGTGCATTAAGTGTAAAATATTTGACTGCATGTAGAAAGCTGCACGCTTTATTCCTCCAGCCTTCAAAGTTGCGTCATCGCAAGTTGCGAAAGTTGGGTGCAGTTGGGAAAATCCTTGTTTCAACCTTCTCTCGAATGCGATTTTTCTCATGAATACAAGGGAGTATCTTGAAAAGGTAAGGTCTGTCCCGTTGTGTGGACAAGTTTAGCTACCTCATATAAAAATTGTTTTGCAAAAAAAAAAAATAGGCATGACACCACCTTGACCGCTCGTATCTGAACACACCCAGTATTCAAATAAAAACGTTCGACATACAACACTGGCGCTCCTTCATATTTTACCTTTAGCACAGGTCGGTCCTGACTGCAAATCTTTCTACCCAAGTATGTGTGCTGAACGTGCACATTCCGCTATGCTGTAGTAGCTTTGATGGCAACCTTTAAGCTGCGCGGAGAAAACTGAAAACTGGACGGCTGCATGTTTGGGCTCAATAGGTTGCACGCTGTAGCTTTACGGAGCACTGAAGTAGTGAACAAAAGATGTCTTAAGGTGAAGGTCTGTACACATTTGTCGCATGGTGTTTGGTGTGTTCCTTCGCATAACTGCTCGCCAACATACTTGGTGAGGCATGCTATACTGAACCACTTGAGACATCACATAGTTAGCAAATTTGTAGAAGTGTTGAGAGGTGAGCTGTTTCGTTTTAAAACATTTGACTGTTTCTCTGCTGTATCGGAGAAATTCAGCCTGTGCAAAGAGCCTTCCAATATGGAATCTTTAAAATGCCTCACACTCCATTAGTTTTGGCTTATTTTCAACCAACTCGTAAGAAACATGGGCAAAAAACAAATGTGTGCTAACATATTCTAGTTGTGAGCCAAGTTGCGGACTGTGACAGAAAACAATCGAGGCTACTCAGGGTGTCGATCCAAACCCGAACCAAAAACCGGAGCCAAACCGTTCTTTTTGACAGAATCTGAACAAAACCTTTCTTTTTGACAAAACCTGAACAAAACCGTAACCAAAATCAAGCATTTAACATTGGATGCAAACCAGAACAAAACAGTAACCGAAATCAAGCATTTGATAATGAACCCAAACCGGAACGGAACCGTAATCTCATGCGGTGGTTACCGGTTCCTTGGGAAACGATTCGGTTTAATAAAATGTGATCGGCATCTTCTGTTAGGTGGCAGCGAGAGGTAACTTAAATATTTGCGACGAGCGAAACAGCTCAATAATAATGAAACAAAAAAAATTTCACGTCTATGTGCAGCATGATTTGGCGTCGAGTGGGCGTGGAGGTATACACTTACATACTTTGTTTTACATTACGACGGGCCTCAAAGGACGCTATGAGCCACCGGAGCCAATCCATTGCTCGGAAGGTGTCCTGTACCCTTCCAGTTATGCTCTGCGACGCAGGGAGCGCGAAGTCACGCGACAAGCTACGAGCCATGGATTGGCACGGGTAGCTCATAGCATGCATCGTGGTTGATCGTAAGCTGAAACGGAGTACATCTGACTATGCCAAGAGGCTAAAGAACTATTCTTTGTGTGTGCCCTACGTTTTTCTTTTTCTGCTGCTAACTTTAAGCAATAGTCCTCAAAGAGAGTAAAAGCAAACATAGACGTCACAATAAAAGCAAAAAGTTGATGGCTGTCAGCATGTTTGTTCTGCGGTGGCAAAATCTAAAGGCGCCAAAGGAGGAGCCGCGACAGTCACTGCAGCGCCAGTCGCTGGGATGCCGATCGGCCAGTGCAGCCCAGAGCCCTAGACGTTTTGTGTGCAAGCGATTTTTAAAATGCACTACCTCCATTTTTTTGTTTTAATTGCCTTTAGACCTCCCTTCTTCGAGCAAGGCATTCGGGCATGCGGAGTGGTTGGTTGCGAACATGGTGCGTGCTAACGCCGCGGTGTCACTGTGCGTGCTGCCTGATCAACTTCACATGTGAGTACTGTACTTTCGTAGCATTTCTGACCACCTGCATGACTGCTGAATTTGCGCAGAACGGTGTTTGTGATAAAAAGTGAAGGTCAAAAAACGAAATTAAGAATATAGTTGTTTTGCTGTCCTCGTTTCCAATACACAACTTGTAGCAATTTTGTTTTTTAATGCAGATGACGTTTTATTAATTACGCTTTTCTTGACAATTGGGAGCTATGGACTTTTCTTTTTAAGAACCGGTTTGCACTTGGTGGAACTGGTAACCGAAGGGTTATTTCGAATCCATCACTGAACCAAAACTGAACCAGAACAAAATGCAAAGTTGCCGAACCCGAACTTGAACTGAAATAATGACCAGTTCGACTCCCTGAGGCTAATACAGACATTCCAAAAGGATCAGGGTCACTGATGAAACTAGATGATGGGGAAAGTTATTCCAACCTTTATAATGAGGGGAAGAAATCAGTTGGTAAAAGTACTAGGGGAGCCAGAGAGGTGACATACGCTAAGGGAGTTAAAATGTTGCTGAGATGAGCGAAGAAGATAGCAGAGAATGTTGTGAGAGGTGATAAAACATCTCATGGAAGAGATAAAAGATGCAATATTCTGTGGCAAGTAATCAGAGTGGTGAGGTACAGTGAAGCCTTCATAGCCAAGACACTGGTGGTATGTTTGTAAGTAAATAAGATGAATTTGGCAGCTAAGCTCTGAATGGATTCAGGGTATCAGGTGAGGGAGATTTGAGGTGGAGGCCAGGTTGCAGCTGCATATCCTATCTTTGGGTGGACAGATGACTTGTAGGCCAGCTGTCACAGATGAGAATAGATAAAACAGCAGAAAGGACACAGGAACAAGTGGAAGATACACACAAACTTGTCCCCGCATCCTTTTTTGCACTGTGTAATAATTTATTCTCATCGTGCATAGACTCACTCAACTACTACAACCTTGCTACAGCTGTCAGAGAGTGCGACAACAGTGCCAGCAGCGTCACTTGTAGCCCAGCGTTCTGCGAGCATCAGCAGTCGCTGGGTCAATATGCGATATAGCCTCCTGTCAATAAATGTGTGCAAGCTACGTCAATCTCAGTAGCGTATTTCGTCTTGCAAATACTGGACCTTTCTCAAGTGCTCTTTTTGGCTTTTCAATTATATGCTGCCCACTTCAAGCAAGATGCAGCTTATAATCTCTGATGTGGATTGCATTAAACCGAAATAAAAATGCACTTGCAGAGAGGAACTAGAACATGTCCGAAGGTGCAAAACATTTTCTTTTATAAAAATTAAAGCACGGCTAACAGAGTCATAACTCTGTAGTTCGCAATCCCGGCCTTCACGTACCAACCACAAACTAGCGCACCTACCCTGCATTTCAGATAACCCTAAGTAAAAGATCCAGATCATACCTCATTCTGAACAGCCACATGGCAATTGGCCATGCAACATGTTTAGAGCTTGTGTTTTCATTCAATCATTAACTTTGAAGGGCACAACAGGGTTACACCTAACTGAAACAACACTCTGGGACTACCGCTGTTAGATTTGAACCTTTTTCTATTAATGCATATGTTTTATGGAAGTAGTAGTGCCAAACATTGTGGCTTCTTTTGAGCCTGTCTACATTTATCCAACACCGTTAGTGTGCACAAACATTCCAGGGGATGTAATAAGATTGAAGATAGAGTAGGCCGGCGAGCTGGTTGATGTTATACACATTTTAAAAACTGGAGACGACGGACGAAAAGGGGACAACACGCAAGACATGTGTGTTGTCCCCTTTTTCGTCTGTTCCCCCCTCCCCCCCCAGTTTTTCAAAAATGTGTGATGTCATATGCTAATTCTTTTGGCACAGAGAAGCATGTCTGTGCTTTGTGCTCCAGCCAAGTGGGCTAAGCATTGTGCTCAACTCAAGAAGGATGCACATAAAGACAACATAAGGAACATTCCAAATGGTACTGGAGTATGAATTGGGGTTGGAACCTTTTGCAAGATGGGAACTCTTGACCAGAGCTCATACGACATGAGTGGAAATGGGTTTCAATTAACACTAAAATATCCATCAAGGTATCATTAAATGGAATGATACCTCGATGGTATCCATACCATCAAGGTATCATTGAATGCCTAGATTTGTACAGAAATATCGATGCATGCCTAGATTTGCACAGAAACGTGACCTACAAGCAAACTATGAACCGGCTTTCTTCGGAGTTAAAAACAACAGGTCAGAAACTCGCTACTGACTGAATCCCTTGCCCCTCTTTTCCTCAGTCAAGCAAGGTGACAACACAAAATCAGTCTAGGGCATATCTTAATAATAAATCTGCCAAACCTAATTGTTTTGACCACCCGTAAACTGAAAATATGCCGATTAAAAAAGAAAAAGAAGCTTGGAGCACAAAACGCATAGTCACGGGACAGGAAACAATAACTGTGACTTCCAGAGTCTGACATAACATTCCTTTGCAATTATCTCCTTGTTTCTGTGCGACTTTATTTCGCAAAAATTAATTGGGTGGTATCTCAATACCATAATGAAGCACTTTGCACGAGACATATTAAATTTTTAGTGCTGCACCTATAATACTCAGTTTCACGATAACATGGCTAAATGTGGAGGCTACAGCCCCGCGACCCAATAAGAACGTCAGAGCGAGGCACGTGATCTCACATCACAGGAGCTTTTGTCACACTGCCAAATGTGAGGCCCAGAGGAACCAGCTGTCGTCTACTGGTCAAGAGTAGTCTGCTGCAAAACCAACCAACTTCGGGTAGACGTACACCGCCGTAACATTGCCACAAATCATGAGACAACCATACGCACAACTTACGAGCAAATCTGTGGTGGGTGCTAATGCCAGGATGACATTTTGAGAGGAAGCGATTGATTAAAGGGCTGCAATCGGTCAAACATTATTCAAAAGCCACATTATCCTCGGAAATGGCTTGATCGGCAATTGCACGAGTTCAATCGCCGTTAAAAGAAAAAGAAGCCTAGAACTACTTTTCGTCGCAAACGGCACTGCTGCCGTTTGCGACCATGGCCTCGACCATGGAGTGTTGTCACGTGCCTTGCTCCAACGCCCTTCTTGGGTCGCGGGGGCCACAGCCTCCACAGTGCGCCAAGTTATTGTGAAACGAAGTATAGCAGCATCTAACCGAATGCAGATTTTCTTTCAAGCACTGGGTATCTTTAAAGACTCTCTTTAGACAGCAGAGAAGTTTGGAATGCAGTGGAAACTAATAAGCAGAGGTCAGACTCCCTCTATCTTGGCCAGAGGTCAGACACACTCTCCAACTGATAAGGACCATGTATCGGACAAGTTTAGACCCAGGGACACATCACCGGAAGTCTGACCCAGCACAGCATGAGTAACAGAGATAAGATACCAAATTGGGCTGCTAAGCATAAATGAGCAGAGTCAGGAGAGAGACAGCACATTGTTTACATTCTCAAGATATAAAAACTGACTGGGACCACTGGGAAGTCTCCCCACAAGAAGATGCAAAAATCCTGAAACTGGGCCAGCTTTAGTTGAGTTGCACAGACCAGCATTCACACTATTCAGAGAGCAGTGAACAAATTTTGGGGCCTTTTTGGTTTATCGACTGGGAAGGTTAAAGCCCCCAGTTTCAGGAGACAGTAATGTTGCCTGTGGTTCTGGAACGAGATGCCCCTTATGAAACACCGACTGCCATTATGCGTTCTGGGCCCCAAACCCAACAGGAACTATTCACAACTTCAGCGAAGCAGGTGACAAGAAGTGTTCAAATAATGAAGCTCTCTTGTGTGTGCTTCACAATCACTAAGCAAACACAACAAAATTGGCATGTAGTTGCCAAGCTGACAGGACATGGAAGTTAAGTGTTTGTAGGACAAATTAAATGCCTGCCTTTGATCACCTGACCTCGCCGCCTGTGCAAGGAAATGGGCAGAAGCATAGTTATCTGGTGAAAGAATGACAGACAGACAAGTGGTCCGTCTGTGCAGCTTCTACCGCTGTTAGCTTGGGGATAAATGGAGTATCGGTGCTGTGCAAGGGTCAAAAACCAGTACTTAAAAAATGTGAATAGAATGATCTCACCAAGCATTCAGCGCGTTTGCGCCGCCGCCACAGCTTTAGTTCACAGGAGGCCGGCAACAGTGCACGAGACAGCTCGTGCCGTCTCGTGCTCTGCACGTGCAGGCTTTATAGAGGTTGTTGCACGTGCAAAAAGACCAAAAAAAAACAAAGTAAGACCAGAAAATAGTAGAACAGACAAAACTGAAACTACATTTTTGTGAAAAAGTGCTATCTGACCATCTAATAAATGTCTTGATTGCGGCCCTACGAAGTAAAACCTGTTCGTCTGAAATTTAGAACTTGAATATTTTGAAATGAATGTAGAAAAATGCTGCTGACTATAATTACAAAGTTCAAGAGTTTTTAGAAACTTGAAATTCCAGGGTTTTCAAGAACTAGAAAATTGCATTCGCAAATTCAAGGGTTTTTGAGGTTTTCAAAGAGCCGTGCAAACCCCGTGTGCAAGTTCTGCATTCTCGTGCACGGTAAATAAAACTGGAGAATGTCTGTTTTTGGTATCTTTGATACAGTATGGTTCATTTCAAAGGCTCCTCAGAACACCAGAAATATATGGCAATATATGGTGTGGAGGCGGACGACAAAGAAAGCTGCCCTCAAAATATATGGCACACGTCTGGATAGAGGTTTTTGGCACAACAGCCACTTCTGCTGGGGTTATAAGAGCGAATGAGCCACCCTATATGTCACACGAATGAGAAATGTATGTTACTCAGAGATAGCATTTTTCCGCGTTACACGTGAACACAATGGGAGTTCTTCCGATAAGATAAGAAAAGAAGAGGACGGGAGAAAATATATTGATACTATGCGTATACCAATCTACATGCAGAGCATTTCCCAGGATGTAAATTTTGCTCTTTGGCAATCTAACAAGCACATAGCAAAGACGACCGACACAAGGCAGGCTGTGTTATTGAAAGCAGCCCTTCCATACAGGATTTTGTTTGTCTTTTAACGCGCCATTAGAGTGCAGAAGAATAATGTAAGAAGAAAAAAAAGGATAGGCAAGTTCACAAACCAGTAGATGGTCGAGCGTGTTGGTGTCTAATTTACGGTAACGAAGGAGGGGCATGAAAAACACAGACAACACAGGCCTGTATTGTCTTTTATGTCCCTACTTAGTTATCGTAAAAAAAAAAAAATGCAAACCAGTCGTTCATATTTTTGGACTTCTGTATAGAGGGAGGAGGAAAATTACAGACGAGCCAGAAATATTTCTTTCGCACTTGTTTGCATAGGCGTGTAGTGCAGCATGCGTAATACGATCCGATGTCGCGATGAGCGGATGTGGATGACGGCGACACGGAACTTTTTTACGGATGTGTTTTTGTTTTCTTCCTTTTAAAACTTGGAAGGGGAGGCATAAGATGCTCGCATCCTTTAGGAGCGATCGAAGTGACTGTAGACAAGACGGTTTACGAGTGAATCCTACGTATAACCTGGCGGAAGACGAGATTCGAGAAACCGAAATGCAGGCGCTCAGCAGTCATGACCTACTTCGACGCCAAACGGCATCACACACAAGAACCCACTTTGGATAAAAGTCGCACAGAGGGCTTAGGAAATGCTTACTTTTAGTGACAAAAACGAGCTCACTTCTACCGGCGTTCAGAGTGGGGCAGCTGTAATTACATTTGCCCGTCGGGTTTTTGCGGAAATAAGGCTTAGGAGGCATAGGAGCGCGGCGGAGGCGATAAACAGCCACTTTTCCTAGCCAAAAACAAACGAAGAGATGGCTCGCCGACTGAAAACTATCTCCCTTAACAATGCAACGAGCAAAACAGTAAAAAAACGTGTATTTCCAAACTATCCAATAAAAAATGAAAACACCCAAACTTTTTTTTCTTCGGCACTGCCCAACCCCGTTTGACATCTGTGTGCACCGTGCAATGGATGCCAGCGACAAACTCTACGATATGCACGGTCAAATTCGGACGCTTTTCTCACTGCCCTTTGTTATTTTCCGCGTGTAAACGGTTGCACACGACGGCACGATCTGTAATATATTCCCACAGCGTCGCTTTTCGCCTGAAGACAGGGTCCTCTGTGGCCCAACTGTTTTCGTTCAACCGAGCTGTCATCCTTGAGTACGGGCGGTGGTCGAGCAGCGACAGCTTTGTAAAGCCGAACAACACAACGCCGAGCAAGACAACGCACACAAGGGACTTGGCACTTCGAAAGCGCTAAATTCCTCGGCGGAAAGCACCGAAAACCACCAAGAGTATTTACGAAAAGCACGCACATACCTCTGTCTCGCCGACTCCTCCAAACGACGTAGACGGCGCCTAAATGCCGAAGCTCTCGCTGTTCGCACTGCACGCCGAAAATTGCGGGCCACCACTCCCAATCCAGGGCGCGTCCGCCGCGTAGAACATCACGGGCCGTGTGGATGATCAACGTTAACTACAAGGATATGCCAACATGCTTCACGATGCTGACCCACCCGTCACCGTAGCATATCAAATCGCCATTGCATGACGTCATTTTTCTTTTGCTTTGTGTTTAGTCTCGTTTTCCAACGCCCCGCCAGGGGCAAAATGGGCGAAACGAGTGAAGCCTCGAAACCAGACGAGCAGACGGCGTAGCAGAGCAGACGCACGACTGCAATCTGCTCATTTTCGTTTTGTGTTTAGTTTCGTTTTCGTCTGAGCTTTTTCTCGCTCTCGCGAAGGGGAACTCGGTTGACCCTGCGTACTTTGGCATCTCCAAACCGCACACGCTAGGATTCCGAAACGCAAACAATCAGTTCGCGCACAGCAGCTCTGAATCGCGCGTGTAAAAATAAACATTTCTCTCTAAGGCCGTTGCCTCCGTCTCAATGCGCCCCTTGTGTTTTTGAGCTCCAGAAGCGCTAACTTTTAGCGGCTACAATTCCGCCATTCATATTCTCCAAAACATCTCCGTAGCTGTAGTTGAAGGACAAGTTAATTTTTATGTATTTTCTCTTTTTCTTGTCGGCTTTCTCTTGGAATCATATCAATTCTTGTCCGAAGGAAACTGACAGCTTTCGCTGCGGGGGAGTTTTCTTTGAAAGAAATGAGTTAAAAAGTAAGAATAAAGAAATGTTATGTGCGGGGCTCTGACTCAGTACAGGAAGCCCTGAGTCTCAAAGACTAGAACTATATTTTAACTTAGCTCCTCTATTCTTCATACTTCTGTCGTTGAACATTTCAGGAGGTATAAATGACGGTCGCATGTGCCCACACATTTTGAGTCCGCACACCTGTGCACACACGGATATCAGTATAAAATTAAATCTGTGTCTATTAACGTTCTCATTATCTTCGTTTTTTTACTGTACCTCTTGACCCCCCCCCCCCCCTTCTCCCCCCTCCCCTCTGGGGCCTCTCTCACATTTGGTACGCCTAGGCCGTCCATACAGAAACAGAAGTAAAAGTTAAGGATAAAGTTGCTCTTATCAACGGTATGTCGCAGCGTGCCAAAAATAAACAAACAATCATCCAGGCCCATAAAAAAAATCATTTGTTTTGATGATTTTTTTACAGATTTTATTGTTCGGTGGTGCCATTTAGAGATGTTAGGCGGCATTCATTCAGTCGTTGCTTCTTTTCAGAGCCACACACGCACGGCTAAGTGTATATGCTTTTCTAGTTAGTAGGGCAACATGTTGTGTGTGTGTGTGTTTCTTTTTTATGTGGGACTGAAACATTACACGTTGCTCTTGGCCACACCCACGTTCGCGGTGGGCGAGCGAAATTATGCAGCGCATGGAAGGTTGTCCCCTCGTCGAGTTCGCCCTTGACGATGCCTTGACTAACCTGTTGGTCGGTCGCGCGAATTAAACGTCCACCTTTCACGGCCTATCCGGGGCTATCTGCTGGGCGCCTTCCTGTTAGTCACTGCACCGCACGTGCATCCGTCTCCTGATTGTTTATCTGTCCTCATTTCTTTGTTGTTGTTTTTTTGTTGCTTTTTTTTGTTTGTTTTTTGCTATAGCACTATTTGTTTTGTTTGTTTTAGTGTGAAAATAACACGTTCGTCAAAATTCAGACAAAAAAAAAAAGGCGTAGAAGCAGCAGAACAGACGAGACCACACATGTTTCACCACGGGCGTCTCGAGACAAAATTAACAATTTGTTAGAACAAATTGCAACGGAACAAAAATATCGAGATAAAATATCTAATTTGTCTACGCGTTTTTTTTTGTGCTGCGCTGTTGTTGTTTTGTTTGTTTGTTTGTTTGCTTGTTTGTTTGTTTGTTTGGATGTACAGGGTTGGTCTGCAAGCTCACATATGGAGTGGCTAAACAAAGAAAGCTTGAATGCTGGACTTGTGAAGTACGATCGACACTGGGATAGAGAATAAAAGTCAAGGTGATCTCAATCTTAAATGATTATTGAAATCTCGCCATGGAGATTTCAATCAAACCTTTCCCGCGAAATAACCTCGAAAAAATCTTATATCGTCAAGATATGATAAAATATCAAACCCGTAGCACCGGGAAGCCCTCCAAACTCCCATTGTTATATTAGGCGCTTTATTAAGAAAAAGATATTAAACAAGAAGAGGTCCTGAAGAAATGGGCTAGTGATGGAGGTCAAAGAATGACGCTTCTGCGTTGTGCGTGGTCTCAGTGCAGGTTCCTCAGTGTTGAGACTCCATAAGGAAGAGGCTGGGGCGGCCGGCGGATGCAGGTGTTTTCAGAAGATTCCAGGTCAAAATTTCCATCGAGACGAAATGTCCATCGAGTTAAAATGTCCAATATTAGACATTTTGACTTTATGGGCATTTCGTCTCGATGGACGTTTTGGCCAGGATGGATATTTTGTATCGATGGACATTTCGCCTCAATGGACATTTTTGGACATTTTTGACTCGATGAACATTTTGACCCTTCAAATACCTTACCTCGCTGACTCACATTTTAACACTGGTGCTGATACCGACTTGTATCCGTATGTGTAGTATACAAACACACGCGTTCTTGCACAAAGAGTGATAAAATTACCGCCTGCGCAAATTTGAGCTACCTTTTAAGAACAACTTTTTCTATTCAACCCGTGGGCCGTAATAAAACCATTACGGCCCTGTCAACCTCCGCCAGAATGTGCCCAGTGGATGAAACAAGATGCCGAATGTTCTGAGAGAAGTGAAGCTTTAAAAGGTGCGTGCGATCTTCCAAAAAATGTCAATGACTAAATAGGGCGCGTTCGCTGACTTCATTTTCACAAATTCAGTAATTTGAAAACGATCCCGAACAACTGGTCCCGAGAATATACTCACCCCGCGCTAATTATGCGCAGTATATCACACTAAATCTCGAGAATTCGTTAGAGAAATTTGCCAAATATTAAACTCGCGCAAATAACTCTAATTCACAGTATGTACGGTCTCTGTTTGCCGTTAGTTCAACATTGAGATATGAGCGCTTTCTTCTCAAAACCTCAGCTCCAATATCGAACTGCCGAAGTTACGTTCTGGCCAATTTTAATTATGTTAGCGCTAAGAAAAACAGGGTTGTATCCGCTCCCAACGGCCTGCGTATTGGTAGTACCTATGGCTTGATAGAACTAAAAATGCTACACAATTACTGTAAAAGTCTTGCCATTTAGATAAGATAATGTCAAGGAGGTGAAGACAAATATTCCAAATGACGGGTAACCATTTTCGCCCCTGTACTAATTTTGAAATTTGGAACATTAATGTGCTAGTTTCGACTGAAAGTGAACGATCTGCACATGATGACGTTTGTAGCAGAAACTTTTAAAATAGAGCTCCAGTTCACATAGGCGTGCGCCGAGGGGGGGGGGGGCAGGGGGGCGGCCGCCCCTCTAATCATCTAGGGGGGGGGGGGCAGAGTTGGCCCGACTCAAGGCGCGACTGCGCCGGCGGTATGGTTTCTTTTTCGACGGCATAAAACACCAACTTCGGGGAGGGGGGGCGCGCTCTGGGGAAACCATGTTGCCCCTAATGAAAAATCCTGCGCACGTCATGCCAGTTCAAACGGCACATTGTTGCCCCAAGCAACATTACACTTCACCACACTACAAGGCCCCCACGGACAAAAGGGTACAATAAACCTTAGAATGAACCTCCCTACATACTTGGCGGAGCGGAGGAGGCTGGGCTGGAGCGTTCGTTGAAAGACAATTCCTGAGAAACTAGTAACACGGTTTATTGGTCACGTGAGGGGTATTCGTCATACACTCTCCTGTCACTAAGTCAACTTCTCAAACACACCACACACACACACAAAAAATGGCCTGGAACTGATATGCGTGAAGATAAAGTTTCAAAGACCACTTTATTTTTCGCACACCTCGGTGGTTTCGGAGCTCTTCACTTTTGTTTTCTGGGTTCCGAGTTGAACCTTGTTTCAGAAGTATATTTTGTCAAATTTACAAAACTTGAAAGAAAAAAACGAAGAAAAAAACGATGTACTTTTTGATTTGGTGGATATTTCGACCCGGCTGACATTTTAACTCGGGGGAAATTTTGACCCTGTTGGACGAAATGTCCAATATAGGGTACTACCCACCCTGTGTATGATGCGTCGTCATCATACACAGGGCGCGGCCGCGTATATGGACTCAACACATTTGGCACGCCTTGCAAGATTGGAATTCAAAACGTACATATTTGAAATTAGGTACGCGAACGTAGTTTCGCAAGAAGTTTTATGCTAATTTTTTTTTTTTCAGAGCTCAAGTTAGAGAATGTAAAATATTAAAAATAGAGCAAAAACTGCGGATGTTCGTCGTCTTCACACTGGTTTGTGAGCTTGCTGCCAGGTGGGCACTGTTCATATATTTCGTAAAAAGTATTAATTATCGCGATTATCTTGCTCGTCGCCAGCCTCATTGGTTTTTAGTGTTTTTATTATTTAAATAATTAATAAAATTAAATATACAAGTGGTAGTAACTCATGGCAAATGTATACCTAATCTTTTGGACTGTCACTGACTTACTATATTTAAGACTTCGTTCGCGAGGGGTCTCGCACGTTTCGTGTTGACCGGGTGAATAAGCAGGAATTTAATTGAAACGACTCCGGAAGCCAGCCACCACTACTTCTTGCCAGTTATTTTGAGGAAATGTTTGTTTACTTGTTTATAAAATTCAAAAAAGGAATCAACTTGAAACCAATAAGAGAACAGCACTCACAAAACACATTGGAACCAACGGGATACACGGAGTCGCTTTCGCTGAAGGGTTTACTACACACGCGAGAGGTTCTCAAATTTTGCCTTTTCTAGTTTCGATTTGATGAGACAATCCTTTCTCAATCTTATTTTTTTTTTCCGGAATTTTAATAAAAAAATACACCCTATTTGCCGTGGTAGATATTGTAGTTGGGTAAAGCGCTGGATATTCAAGTTTTATCATCCAGCTTTTTATCCTGGGAGTAGAGAACAGCACACTGCCACCCCAGCGCTTCGACATCTCAGCGCCAAAATTGTTTGTTAGCGCGACTACGCGTGCCACGGTTTCGAGCTTTGGCAAAATGTCCTACTACGAATATCACTTCACCAAATCAACACAACGGGTGAAACAGGCTTTTCCGCGCGTTACCGAAACAGTGCATGAAGCGAGCTGACGAGCCAAAGGGTCCAGGATCTGCAAGGTCTGTCCCACTCTGTCCTACCCGTGACGTCACAAATGACGATGATGATAGCTAGAGGAGCGCCCGCTGTAGTTCGCGCACGCCTCCACTTATGTTGACGGAAAGGTGCACTCCTAGGTGGACAAAGAACAACACATAAAAGACGGGTATAGCACGATTTTCCCGTGTGCAGAAGCCCTGTCGCAAAAGCCCTGCGTCATTACCCCACGTTTCGAAAACCCCGCGTTCAATTACCCCGTCTCTTATTCCCGGCGTGACAAAAAGACCCGTCCTCCCTCTTCGCCCTTCAACCAGCATTGTTCCATGTTGAGGGCCTACAAAGGCTCTTTTAAGTGAAAGGAACAACAAAATACATAGCTTGCGTGTGACGTCGTTCGCGGCCATGTCATCATTTTATGCGCCTCGAGCGTTCGGTTCGCCGTGTTAGTTGCACACCGCAGAAGTTGTAGTTCGAAGAAACCAGCAAGTACAAATAACCAATAGTACCCAGCAATCTTGCAAGCTATGTATAAGGATAACTTGAACCACCAAAAACTTAGAATGACGTACAAATCGACAATTTCATAAATCTCCATTACCATGCAATGCACTCCGCTGTCATGGAGGGAGCTCACACACAGATTTAGACTTTATCTACCTATATGGATACAAATATATATATTTTTATATAATGACGTGAAAAGAACGAAACTCCATTGGGGTATTCATACGAGGGAGAAATCAGGATTTCTCCCCGGCACGTGCATCCGCGACGAAAACGTCAGGCTTTGCGATGTGCAAAAGCCTAGCGTTTTCGTCTATAGAGATGCGCAGGCGCGCCGGGGAGAAATCCCCGGGATTTCTCCCTCGTGTGAATACACCTTAGTGCTGTGATACGTATGTTGCCATAAGCTGCAGGTTAACAGTTTTGAGAAACCCACTTCGTAGGATCTAGGATCTATGAATCGACGCGTGCTTCAGAGTCGACGAAAGCTTTGGTTCAATGCTTATTAATAAAAGCCATCACTTCAAATGTTTTTTCTATGTGAGTGATATTATCTGATTGTTTTCACTTCGGACGTCGCAAGACGTTAAAAGTGAAATATCACATAAAATTAACACAGCTGAAGCCTCCCGGACTCTTGGACACATTAGATGAAACACAAAATCCGCTCCATCTTCTCTAAGGAAACTGGCACATGAAACTTATGTAAGGTCTAAACTGGAGTATGCGGCATCGGTCTGGAACCCTCTTTAAATCTACCTTATTAACAACCCCGAATCAGTTCAGAACCGGGCTACAGGATTCATACTATCTCTGACTATACAACCGCACCTGCAGCGTATCTGCCCTAAAAAGCTAGCTAAATCTTCCAACATTGCGAATTCGCCGCAAAATTGCTCGCCTTTCAGTTTTTAACAAAATCTACTACTATATTACCCTACGCTCCGCAACACACTACCACATCCTGCCCTCAGGTCATCTGCTCGACTTAGCAATCCCGTAGAATCGCCCGCTTATCTGGTAGCCAGTGGCGGATCCAAGGGGGGGGGCGACGGGGGCCGCTTCCCCCCCCAAACAAAGTCGACCCCCCCCCCCCCTCCCCCCTTCTCGGAGGGCAATTTGACATGGGTGGACCCCCTTGTGCACGAGAAAGAATGGGAAAAATAGAATCCTTGCAAATTTTCCGCCCCGCCCCCCCCCTAAAACGGAGTTCTGGATCCGCCCCTGCTGGTAGCACTAACCCATTAACTCCTTCTTTCACCAGACGATTGTTGGCTGGAACGACCTGCTCCACTCCCTTGTTTCACTAGAAAGCTCTGATGTCTTTCGCTCAGCCCTATCAGCTTATTTTCTTTAAATCAAAGGGTGGAATCTCACCTACGCGTATACTGTTTTCTAATGTTTTCCTAGTTACACCATTTTTGTCTGAGTGTCGTTACCTAGAAGTTTACCGTGATTATAATGCAATTAAATGCAAAGGTGCAAGCGAGCTGGGCAAGAATGACGAAAATAATTCCTGGAGAAGGAGAACAAGCGGGACAAAGGACAAACACAAATCTCCAAACACAGCTAGGTGACTGGTGCGCGACCGAGAAAAATCCGCCTGGTTTGGGTAGGTATCAAACCCGGGACCTCTCCATTTCCATTGGGTTGCCCTTCTTGTTTCTCTTCTCCAGGGATTAGTTTCGTCAGTTTACTATGGTATTTTTACTCATCTCAACAGTGTTGTATTGACTGTATAGCCACACCACGCAGCCCCCCCCCCCTTTCCCCCCACCCCCACTCCCCTCTTATGTAATGCCCTCCTGGGACCTCTAATAAAAAAATGAATAAATTGAATGAATAAAAAGTCATGAATGGGTTTAGCGCACGCCTGAAGAACGGGAAGTTGTATCCAGTTATACCTTACTTGAGTCCCGGGCACGGCTTGATCACGTTACACAAGGTCGCGTGCACACTTACTGTCTCTTTTTTAATTTTATTTACAGATATTGCAGGCAGCAGAGCAGGAGAGGGTTACAACAACTGTGACACTAGCAGACGCTCAAATGATTCAACATTTGTGCTTTCAATAAGCAATGACGGCAAGCAGTTCTACTGTTCAATTGTGTTTGTAAAAAAGATTTTTTAAAAAGTTTAGTTCTGGCATGGGCGTATTACTTTAGAGTGGTTTAGTCCTGTTGATCTGTGTGGCGCTGGAAATAAATAGGGTTCACTTCGTAGGCCAGAACTGTTATGTGATAATAAACAGATAAACTTTAACCTAGCGACTTGACGGCGCAGGTGGAGCGGGCTCACGTCCAGCTGTTTTAGTATATTACTAACGGATGATGATGATCGTAAAAGCAGAATGCTCCGCCGTCAGATTGAGGACCCGGCCACCTGACACGGGAGGTTCGAGTCATGGGTTTCTTTCTGAAAGCGGGGCTTTTGAAAGCGGGGCAAAAAGTACGGGGCGTTTGCCGCGGAGCATTCACGGGGTTTTTGACATCGGGCGTGTTCGTGCACCAACCATAAGAAACACACAGGAGCTGTAAATTCAAGTAGACTGTTCGGTGTTTGCTAATATTTTAACTGTCATTCCTGTTACATGCTCGAGTAAGACATAGTTATATCTGAATGCGAATACTGAAAACACTTACCACCGTAAAGAGCGATTTACACACTTGTAGTCGAGTTCGACCGAGTGCAACTGCAACGGCTTGCGACTACGGGTTGCTTGCTCCAACAAAACCGGTTGTTACCACGTTTTGTTGGAGCCGAGGCAGCTGTTGCCATAGCAACCCGTACGTCGCAAGCCGTTGCAGTTGCACTCGGTCGAACTCGACGCAACAGTGTGAATCGCAACCGTTTCAGTGCTTTCCTTAAATAATTTGGGTGTTGGTGTCTCGACCTTTCTGAAGTAAAGAACAAAAAACCGCTTTTGCCTGCATGTCCTAGTTTTTATTTTAAAAATGGACAAAGATTGAGGTTTTCGGCACCTCTCAACTCCTTCACCATCTTCCGAGTCACGTGCGCTGTGACGTGAATGGGGACGAGCGGGGTTCACGGTGAAGCTCTCTCTCTAGAGCCACTCAGTGAGCAGCGAGAACTCATCCGCTCGCGACCGCGTGACCACGCTGCTTGCGCAGCGCGATCAATATGGCGAAAGGAGGAAAGTCTCACCCGGGTCCGGCCATCCCCGTCCGGCTCTGCTCCCCGTCCCCCTCTGGCTTCTGGCGGCTGTTCGCGGTAGCAGATAGCCTAGAGCTGACGGTTTTGTTGACCTCGGATAGATGGCGCCACTAAAACTCCGTATAATAAAAGTTTGTCGATGATACCAGGCTTTTTGACGCATTCATATTTATGTCGGAATGACAAGATTTATAGAAAAATTACCTTTTATCTAGCAGGTATTTGCACAACTTCCTATATTTTTACAAGTCCCCCATTGACGTCATGCCGCGTGGTTCTCATGGCCGCCGCTCGCGGCTGCAGGTCGGGAAATATTTATATTTTTGGCCTCGCGATTACGCGGCGGAATCGCAACATTTCGAAGGAAGGAGATGTGTTTTCTGTCCTTTGTGACAAGATAAACAATGTCAAAAGTAGAAGATGCAAATTCTTTCAACGTTAAAATCGTTGCGCAGCTTAAAGGGACTCTGACAGGGTATTTATATTCGCCAAGGTTTTTATTTGTATACATGACATATATGAGCCCGACTACCTAGAAAACAATCCGCGGCTCGAAATTCGTTTTCTTTACGCCCGAAAACCGCCGATCGGCAACTGGCCGGTTTGAGTCACGCCCTCTTCTCCCTGGTCACGGGCCTTTTTATGGTTTAGACACAACCACCAAATAGAATCAAACGTCGTGGGGTCACTCGAAGGCACACACACAATATTATGATACCCATTTTTTGTTTCTTCTAAAAGCTGCAAATACGTTGATAGGAGAGAAAAAGCTGCACAGCCACGTGACTTCCGCCAACCCTCTCCTCCTCTATATTTCTTCTTGCTCCCCAGTCCGGTTTCAGTTCCGGTTTCGAGCAGTTGCGTTTTTTTTACTTTATTAAAAATATATATGATGCTGTAACAAAATATTATCTGGGTAGTCTTCTGACACCATAATAAATCGCCTGGCAAAAAATTAACAAAATAAATTTTGGGGGATGTCAGTGTCTCTTCAGCTGCTCTATGACCTTGTTTTTGCAAGTACTAGTGTTGACTACAAAGGTACCTCGTCGTACTTGAAAAAAAAAATAAAGAAGCATGATCGGCCGTGAACTTGTCATAGAGGACAAGCAGGAGGCCTTGCAATGCGCGACAGATAGAAACGCAGGATGCGGTCCGCATCTTTCGCGATCACTTCCTTCTTTCGCAAGCCGGGTTTACGTTTTCCGTTCGCTGCAATTTCCCTTCCATTGCACGATCGATAGAGTATAGTGCACACATGGCTTGCACATGACGTCATCGCACCGTGTTGTGTTCACTTGTTCTTGTCGAGAAAAAGAAATTCGATGGTGCGAAAAGTATATGCTTCAGAGAAGTTATACGCTCTCAGAAGCAATGTTACCGCAATGGCAGCTGATGCGACGTCAGTACAGTCTTGTCTGCCCAAGAGGACCGACGAGCGCAACGCTTGCACATTGCATTCACGTCACATCAGTGGCCATTGTGGCGGCCTTGCTGCTGAGCGCTCAACCTCTGCAGCCAGAGTGTCGAACCGAAATTTTTATTGGTTCGGTTCGTATTCTCGGATCTTGGTTCAGTTCCGATTCAGTTCCAGAGAGCGAAAATAACGGTTTAAACCGTTTCGCACCGGTTTGAACCGAGAAATTGAGACTATATTCCCCGCGTTGTTTTACAATAGGCACTATAGTATTTGCACCGTAAAACAAGAAACCATATAATCTTTTTTTTCTCGTTTGTCCACTTCTATTTTTAGGTACCAAATAAGCAATTTCGTCATTTGATTTCGACGTAAAAGTAAAAGACAATCTAGGTTAACGTACAAAACGTCGTATTTATGCGACCCAGCGTCCATTTGTTTACCTCAGTCACATATATTTTTCTTCACGAAGTGTGGTGGGTCGCCTAAAATACCCGTGATTAGTACAACTTTGCGTCGCAGTATTAAAAGTGGAATCGTAGTCGTGCACTTGAACTAAGGAATTAATTGCAGTGCATAAAATAATGAAATGGGCATTTCGTCGCCATATATATCGTAAAATATAGTTTACGAAATACGTTTCACAATATATGTAATGACGACGCCACTGAGCTAAAAGCAATAATATTTTCAAAATGTCACGACCGTTTTAGGACAAGCTCTTTCAGTCTACCTTTTATAGAAACACTGAGAAGCCCTCCAAACGCTTGTTTTCCTGACCTTCAGTTTTTGCTTCCTCTTATTTCGATCACTTCGTTCCATCATTACTTACCACAACAGGACAGGATTTATCGCCATTTTAGATTCGAGTGTCTCCTTCTCCCAGCATTGGCCTTTGTGGAGGCTGGTCAAAGCCGGCTTTGGCTAGGTATCTCGGTAAGACGAAAGAAGGTCAGCAATGGCGGCTGTACGTTTGCCCTGACGTCATGCCGCTGCTGTGGCGCTGCTATGCGGAGCGTAAGTTCGTCTGCTTCTGCAGAGCGGTTGCGATGACGTCAGAACGCCGAGCTCTCATTGGCTGATTTGAAAAAAAATAGTGGGTAGACTTTAAGGCATCTAGCATTGAAGTCTACCCACTATCCTTCCAATCAAAGCCAATCAGAACTCGGCGTCGTTCTGACGTCACCGCAACTAGAAGCAGACGGTAGCTAAACTCGTGGAGCAAAACATTCTTCGCTTTTTGACGTAGCGGGGGGAGTGACCAAAAGAACGCCGCAAAGTTTCCTCCTCCCTGCGCGCGCTCAACTTCGCAACTTTTGACGAAAAATCCCCCGCGATCCCTAGGCGGTGCACGAGAGCACGAGACAGCGCGGGGAGGCGAGCGTTCACGCCGCTCGCTGTACGTTGTCTTTGAGCTCTCTAGCGCCGACAATCCCGTCATGCCTCGCCCAGGCGCAGAGCGAGAGCAGACGACGGGAGTTCGTCTGCTACGAGGCGGCATTCGCACAGCGGAGCTGAAAGAAAAAGTTGGTATTCTGCTCGAAATCGCGTCCCGCGGGCCACAAACTCAAACGCGAGCTTGAATTGTAAGCCTCTGATATTCCACGAAGGGAGGAATCGACGACCCGTGTTTTATTTGCAAAATTTGGGTCGCTTTGTTGCCGTACAGACGCTGAAACCTACCAGTGTGTAATGAAAGGCCCAGGACAAACACAGAGGCCGCGAGATCTCGCATCATCTGTGTGTAGGTGAAAAGTGGAACATTTTGCTACAAAACTCCCACAGCAGAAACCTGTGACGCATTCACTCAGCGTCCGGGAAGGCTAAACATGGAGACGTTGCCCGAGGCTCAAGCACAGTCATATTTGAACGGCAGTTATCTTGCGCCGTCGTATTTTGTTTGAGAAAGCTCTCGTTCTCAATGCCCTCACCAAGGAAATAAAAAAAGTCTTACGAAACGTATTGCTAGATGTTTCAAAGAACTAGATTTACGCAGTATTCTTTCAGTGGTTCACTCATAATACTATGCTTAAAACGAAGCAAGCTTTTGCGCGTACAGTGCCATAAATTTTCTCAAGTGTATGCTGTTTTGTAGTCAGCTGGCTTCGGAAACTTACGCCGTCTGTAGATATCTCTGACAGCCGAGCTCCTTAATTGGAAATCATCGCAAATATAAGTGACACGTTGCAGCAACCAACGTTTATAGATAAACGATGGCAGCGACTGCGCTCCCGCATTCCCACCCATCACGTCGAACAAAAAGGCGCTAGTTTCGGTTTGAGGTCGGTACTTTTCTACAACATCTATGGCGACAGCATCAGTCTGCACTAGGTGCATTCGGCAAGTTCGTCCGGGGCCTGTTCTCCGTGCAGCAGTCCGCGGGTGCAATGCAATAGAACTCTCACAGTGCAAGTCTGGATCGCGGATCGGGAGCCCGTCACTGGCCTCACCGGCGGCCATTGCTTGACAACAGGCAATACGCCGCGTCCTGTCTAGTTCTCCCTTCGTTTTCGTCCTTGTCGTTTTGGCGTATTACACCATGAGGCAATACACGAAAGTCTAAGGGAGAAACACGCAAAAATAGGAAGCTTGTACGCGGTGCTCGAGGGCGAGTATTTTATGACGTGCTGCGATGATTATATCGGGTGCTTGGAGATCAACTAGACATTCGTCAAACGTTCGAACATTGATTAAAAAAAATTAATAAATGGGCCGGAGCACCACCGACTTTACTGACGTCGCTTGCTTCGGTTGCTAAATAAACGGCACGTTCAGCGGCTGAACGGCACGCTCAGAGTTTCAGTTTGTCACGGAAGCCCTCACAGCAGTTCAAAGAAAAAACTTTCACCATGAAGTACTATGTACAAGCGGTTAAAACGATGCGAATGTCCCCAGTAAAGGCCTTCCAACTTATCGTTTGCTGAGCTCTGATGACTCCGAGATCACGGATGACACCACAATAACTCCCGGTAGCCCTTGTCTCATTAAACACATCACAGTTAACGCCCAACAAAGTCGCCCTCGACCCTCAACCACACAACGTTTATTTAAATAAGATTGGTATTCTAACGCGTTTAATTCTTGCCCACAATATTAACTGTTATTTGCGGAAACACGATAGAAGTTTCATGATCGAGAACAACCTACTAACGTAATAAAATTGAGTTTTCCCGTTTCTCCTATAGCATGCATTAGATGTCAAGCGATGACTGCCGGTGGTGCCGCTCGACCCCAGCAATACAGGCCTCTATCCGCGATCCAGCCTAATAAGAGATCAGTGGTGCCAGTGCTATTAGACATAAATCGTGTATTTGCATCGGTACGCCCATACCTGCCGGATGTCGGGACGAGGCGCAAAACCGTACATCCGGCCAATATTGAAGTCGGTTTTCGGCCGAAGTTGCCTCGACACTCGCCAAGAAGCAACGTGTTGTTTCGGCGACTCGTTTGTGTAATTTAATTTTTCAGTCATTTTATTGGGTCCCGGGCCACTGTGTACACCCCAAAAAAGGAATGTACTGTGGTAATTACACCTTGACGAGAAGGAGGCACGTAGCCAGGATTTTGTTTTAGGGGGGGGGGCGGGGGGGGCGCCCATGACAAAGTGCTCTATGAGGGGGAGGGGGAGAGGCGGCCCCAGCAAAATGGAAGATTTTGGGGGGGGGGGCGGGCCTCATGGCCCCCCCCCCCCTGGCTATGTGTCTGACGAGAAGGGGTATTGTAGTTTTACATCTTTTTTAAAAAGGTGTAGTGCATTATCACACGTTTTAAGAAACGTGTTTAAAAAATCGCACATTTTTAAAGGTGTGAGGTTTACATTTTTTATAAGGTCTATTGCTACACTTATTAGGGGGTTAGTTATTGGACACCCCACTTACATGTATAAAGGTGTGAAAATGTTTAATTTGTATATACCTCTAACGGAAGAAAATCTTTTTTACGTGATTACATCGCGTGCCGATGAAACGATCTGTTGATGACACGTCGTTCGATGAACTGATTTGACCACCAATGATTGACGACTGCCAGTAAAATTTCGGAGAAATAATTCTGCCGGCTGCCGGGAGGCTCGAACCTACCCAAGAATTATCCCGGTTCTTGTTTGTTTTCCAACATTCTGAATTGTATACCCGCTTATTAGTACCTCTTCGGATATTGCAGAAAAAAAAAAAAACGATGGCAGCCGCAAAAACTTTAACATCCCGACTCACAGTCACGTGGGAGACTGACAGGTGCTCGTCAGTCGCCACCATGCCTTGAAAGCTACCGGTTTCGAAGAACCGGAGCGCGCAAAGAAGTTGTGGTTCCACGGTCATGGTAGACGCGATTGTCCGCCGCCTCGAAGCCCAGGCGCCGAACGAAGCTCGTCGCAGAGTCAACGCACAACGGCTTTCGATAGCCGGTACTGTCACCGAAAGTCATCGTCGGGGAGTTGAAAGGCGTCCCCGGTGGTCTCAGTAGCGACGCCGACGGCGGCGGACGATAAGCTCGGCCGCAGCGTACGGCACCACCATGTTGACAAAGTTTAACTTCGCCTCGATCCGAAGCGAAGATCTCGAGCTCAAACCACGGCTCTCTCAAAGTTCGGAAACGTCACTTTGACGTCAGCGACAACTTCGACAAACGAGGTTTCTTTTTTACACAAACTTCGGAGGGATTTTGAGCGTCAGCAGGTCGCCTAGGGACAATCTGTAAAGCATTAATTTTAGCTTGGCGTAGGGATGTAGGGACAAATGGGCGCTACGTCATCGGCGAAGCCGTTCAATCAGCGGGCTCCTCGCGCCCCTCACGCGCCGCACGCGCGCCTCGATGAACTTTGCTACATTCTGCCTCTCTCAAAGAAATGAGCGTTCGAATGATTGACACCTCACTCGGCGCGACGTCAGCGTCGCGAGAGTCCAATTAGCGCGTTCCACAAACTTCGGGCACAAAGTTGTGCTTGACGAGTTTAGCGACCTTGCTCTCCGCATTGGTAGGGCGTGTGAGCAGACGCTTCACGCGAATCTGGTTCCGGCGCACGAGCAGCGCCCACTGCCCACACATCGTGTGTGAACTGTGCATTTGGCCACACCCAAGGAGGCCACACCTCGCGCGGGCTTGTTTGTAATCAGCGCTGGACGCCATATTTGAGGGCGCTGTTTAGAGCGTATGCTCAGAAAGACCGGCAATAGTGATGGTGTGGAATGCACGCAAAAGAACTGTGGAAGTTTGTTATCGGTACGCGCACAGTAGTCGCGCACACAACTATTGGCGACGTGATTGATTAAAAGCGTCGTTGTGATTGGCCTTCCAGGATAGGCCGAACGCTGACTATGACGTGAGCAAAGGATTTCCCCTCGACGGAAATTAGAAGAATGTAAGAACTGCAATTTTGACGGTGCTGGCAGTGTTGGTTTGAGAGTGCTATGATTTCAAGCTTCCGCCGTACTCTTTACAAACACCATCAAACTTGTTGTTCACAAGGTAATGACGTCACGAAAGGCAACCTCAACAGGGCGCCACCAAAACATCTCGCCGCCATATTGGCGGCGAGATGTTTTGCGCTGCAGTTCGTTTTACTTTATGTCCAAGCGAAGTGCGAGCATGTATGCTGCCCTGAACTTGCAGCCCACGATCGCGCGTGGTTGGCAGGGACGTTGATAAAAAGCGGAGGGCTGTGATATATATCACGTCGACGTCACAATTCATCTTCTGCCTCACTGGAATGTAGCAAATCGTCTGCTTGGTGACGTCAGAACGACGCCGAGCTCTGATTGGCTTTGATTGAAAGGATAGTGGGTAGACCGAGATGCCTTCAGATCTACCCACTATTTTTTTTTTTCACTCAGCCAATAAGAGCGCGGCGTTCTGACATCATCGCAACCCGTGTGCAAGAAACAGGCGAACTTGCGCTCCTCCAAGCAGACCTCGACGCCGGATGCGTTCGGTTCGAAAACCGTTTTTCTAGGGCACGAACGAAGCCGCTCTCGGCATTTCTCTCGCGGTGAAGCCTCGCAGCTGATGACCTGGTCTGCGGATCCGGTGTATACGTTTTATACGTTTGCCGTTTTTTTCTTTCTGTTTCTTTTTCCCCGTTCGCTTGGTCGGCTTTGCCTGCGTACCAAGGCCACCTTCATGTAATATAATTTGCTTTCGTTTGTTCGTTATTTTTCTCTCTTTTTCTCTGTTACTCTCTTTCACTCTCTCTTTCTCTCTCTCTCTCTTTTTTTTTGTTAATGATATTTTGAGCTTTGATATCGTCATAAATTTTCAAACTTCGAAAAATGTTTAGAAAAACCCGTTTTTTTTTTTAATGCAATAAAGGTGCGATGGCACTATACTCCGTTTCACCTTATGTTGTACCGCAGCGATGGCTAAAAGCGCGAGCTCATAACGTTAGCAGCTGCCGCTCGTGCCGCCAAGATGTGCCCTAGAGCAGGCAGCTCGCGCCGGTAGCCTTTCTTAAGGTACATCATAAGGTGAAATAGAGTAAGTATACGCAGTTCCAACTCTATACTCTGTTTCACCTTATGATGTACCGCAGGAAAGGCTACAAGCGCGAGCTCGTTGCTCTAGGGCACATCTCGGCGGCACAAGCAAGAGCAGCTGCCAACGCTATGAGCTCGCGCTTCTAGCCTTCGCTGCGGTACAACATAAGGTGAAACGGAGTATAGTGCGGATCCCACGTGCCTACGCAGCGGAGGAGAGGGAAGAGAAGAAAGCGTTAAAGGGACACTGACGGGGTATTTATGCTCGTCAAGGTTTTTATTAATACATGGCATATGAGAGCCCAACTACAAAGTACACAATTTGCGGCTCGAAACTCGTTTTCGTACCGCCCCAAAATCGCCAATCGATAACTGGACGGTTTTTAGTTGCGCTCACTCTCTTCTCCGTAGTCACGGGCCGTCTTCTATTGTTTAGTGTCTAGACACAACCCCCAAAGATAGTCAAAATGGTGGGTTGTCGAAGGCACACACTCGATACTAGAAATGGACAGAAAATAATATACCTATTTTTTTTGTGGCTTCTGAAAAACTGCATTTACGTTGAATGAAAAAAAAAAAAGTGTGCACAGTTACGTGATTTTTGGTATCTTTCTCCTCCTCTATATTTCTTGTTCCTCAACAGTCCTGTTTCAGTTTCGGCTTCGAGCAGTTGCGTGTTTTTACTTTAACAAAAAAAATATACGTGACACTAGCAAAATAGTGATTGGGTAGTCTTCTGACATCATAGTGGATCGGGGGGCATTATCACACCAGGCACACCAATCTCTTGTTGAAAAAACAACAACACAAAAATGAAGTTTAATACGAATTAAATGATTAGCAAAGGGCACCTGGTAGATGTCGCGAAAGCCTCGTTTGTAATCCCCGTCTAGGAACCTTGACAGGCAGTGACGATGTCTGTCTCGCCTCCGGCCATTATGAGAGAAGAGGGAAAGAAAAACTCCCCCTCCCAGGGACTCTTTTGTGTGTCCCAGACGTCGCTATTGTCTCTACGAGGTTATTATAGACCATTAACCTGTCGCTCGAAATTCGTACAAAAGCAGCTTTGGGGTTAGTTGGGGTGGTCCGATCGCTGGCGTGCTTCGGCCGCTTTGGTGGCTGGAGCGGCTAGGACATCCTCCTGTTGACGTCAGCCTCGCCGCGGCCTTGCTCGTCCCGAGACAATCTACGTCACGATTGCGCCGGATGTCATGGGCTCCCCGCTGGCTGCTATCCAAGCGCTTGCCAGAGTGGGCCGTTTAAAACGAAAAGTACAGCCATAAGGCTGAAAATACAAACCTGCGATTGTCATTTACGGATATTGTGGATCATATTGAGCCTATTTCTGAACACGACGGGTATATTTCAAATTTCGTTGAAGTATACCTTTAATACTTTCCTTGCTTCCAGCAGAGCAGGGTGTTGCTAGAACACTAGTTTTGGAAGAAACCGAAAATAATCTCCCCGTTTTTCGGGACTCCTCCTTTGACAGCCCCTCCGAGTGGCGCAATATACCTCCATCGCGACGAAGGCACCGCTGGTGTATTCGGTGTCGAAGAAACAGCGTTGTGTATACATTTCTGTGTCAGTTTGAAGCGTCGTGCCAATGTGGAGCTCAACGGGAGCCGTGGTGACGTCAAAACGACGCCGAGTTCTGATTGGCTCCAATTGAAAGGATAGTGGGTAGGCCTCAAAGCAGGCTGCCTCGAGGTCTACTCACCATCCTTTTTCAATCAGAGCCAATCAGGGCTAGGCGTCGTTCTGACGTCACCCCAACCCCTGCAAAGAGAAGCAGCTGGGCAAACTTGCGCTCCGCGTACCATCCAGAAGACAAGGCCCGCGCGCCTTTCCACCTCAAACGTCATCGGTAGTGGACCCAGCCAACGATGACGTCATGCGTAGCCCCTCGTCTTCTAGATGGTACTGCTGGTGCACGCGCGCTTGGGCTAGTGTTCCTGCTTTCAGCCCGTGTCTGTTTAGAAAAAGTTTATTGACATAAAATCAAAAGGCACTGCACTCATAATATACACACTGGTCTTCAAGCTTGCTGACAGTATTTGGACCCTTCGATACAATGGCACACTTTACACAGGATCTGAAACAGCATCTTATCCTTCACACAAAAATAGCGTACCAAAAACACGTTTAGAGCATCCGTTTTATAAAAAGAATGAACAATGAAACGTTTAACCACGAAATCTCCAGGTGAACGCCAAAAGAACGAAGGAGTGCGAGATCTGTTAAAATGTTTCGAGTATTCTTATAAACCAACTTGCCTCCTCCAAGATGTAATGTTGTACAGCCAAAGGCTCTCGTTAAAGCTCCAACTTTGTTGTTCGTGTAGCATTTATGCTTTCTAGCACTGGTGACATAAACAAGCTCAACCAGCTTGCAAAGACGGTGCGATCGGAACTTCGCTTGGATGCAAGCGGCAGTTCATATTTGCCGACAGCACGCGCTCACGGGAAAAGTGATACAAAGAAATCACCGAAAACAAAATACCGCCGTAGCAGATTCAACGCCAAGAGCGTGTGCAGAGAAAGGCTATTTCACGCGCTCCAGAAAAGAAAGAAAAAAAAAAAGCGCTATGATCAAAATGGTTAAATTTCATCACCCTAAGCATGAGCGCACATGAAGGCGCTCTACTGCGAATATTTGATCCGCTCGTACACAAGCCACGGGAGCGAACCTGCCGCGAGAGCTTTGCTTTCTAGAGGTGACGCAGATTTCGCAAAAGTCACAAGAGCTCTCCGGTCAGGCTTTCCTCGTCCCGCCATGCACGCGCGTTCGTGCAGTTGGCGCATTGGACCGTTCAAGGCAGCATTCTAGCGTTTGTAGCTTAGGCTTCGCCCGTGCATCAAGTGAAACGGGTTCCGTGCTTTCAGTGTTTTATTTAAATTTCGTGAAATCTGGAGGGTGTTTTCCTGAGTTTATTTTTTGACGAAACTTTGGAGTTTATCGGGGTTTATCTAGGATAGATTGCCGATTCTCCGACATTCGAAGTTTATGTTTGCCGTGTGGCCAGTTGTTTCAAGACTGCAATGTAAGAACAAATATTATCCGTGCACAAACATGCCCTAAATTCGTAAGAACTCAACTGGAATGATATTTCTCGAGCTGGGTTGGGCATTCACGCCACTTCCACCGGTAATACTAACTGCCCCAAGAGAAAACTTGCAAACAAGTGTTGCTTTAATAAATGTCGATACTTCAAAATCACTGAAATCTTTGACCATGGTCTGAGTAAAGCAAATTTCCTTCTTGTTCCATTTCTCCCCTTGCAGCTGCGCGGAGTGGGGCGGTGAGATAAAACCTTTCTCTGCCCCCCTTACTTCTTATCATAGCTTTCACCATTATAAAACACAGCCCGGCCTTCTAAGAACTCCAAACTGAAAACTAGATGCTGTGGCTTTTGTCCTGACCCAAAATTACGACTCATCGTCATGGACATAACTTGACGGGATAAACTGTGAACCCTCTTTTGGTCGAGATTTAAAAGGACACTGGAGGAAGGCTTCTCCCTCTTGGACCACTCGGACCCTGTGCTCTGAGCCTCTGACCAGGCTTATTTGTAAAATACCGGTTTTTTTTTTCTTCTGAAGTTTGAAGCAGGTTATTCGGATAAATTCGAATTGGCGGAAATTTTACTGAGGAATGTTCTTCGGATTGTATCGAATTTATCCCAAGCGAAAACTCGCGCCACGGATTCCCAGTCTCTCTCCCTCTCTCTCTCTCTCAGGCAGACCGACTAATGTGTAGAAACATTCACAACGTCCGATATTTCCGGATAAAAAGAAAACAAAATAAGATGACCAACTAAACAAACGCTTAAAAAAGCGTTAAAAAAAAAAGATTACCGCATCTCCACGTGGTGAATGATGTTGATTGGGGCGAAGCTCGGGTGGTGCTGATGATACAGATTTTGGTCATAGGTATTGCTGCTTGCTGTCGGCGTTGACGCTTTGCCGCCGCTTCCCGAGCTCTCAACTCCGGGTCCGCTTGGCGTTTTTGACGCTGGGCAGCAGCTTCTCGCGCCCTGGTCTCCGAAGCAGCTTGCTCTCTATACTTCGTTTTCAGCTTCGGTCCAGACGCAGCCGATGCTACAAGCGCGAGCATGTGGCCCAGAACAGTGCTTGCACTGCACGAGCGCGCGTGCTTGGCAGGGATGCTGAAAGCCAGGAGCTCGCGCTTGTAGCTTTGGCTGCGTCTGGACCGAAGCTGAAACGAAGTATAGTTCGTAGACGCTGAGGCGCTGCATGCCGAGCTTTTCGGTCCTTTTCATTCATGGCAGTAGGAGAATGTGTGGTTTTCTTCTTTTTTCTTTTTTTAAGCAGACAGATGGGATGGCATCTCAGAACCCCCTGCTCCTTTTTTTCTTCTTCTTTTTTCTTTTTTCATAACTTTTTTTTCATCTTTTTTTTTCCAATTTTTTTTTTCCTACAGGAGCACGTGATTTCACGAGCAGAAGCACGAGCACCCGACGCCGGCTGACGGCGGACGGACATACGGACATGGCTAGCCCCTAAGGAGCTTCGCCCCTAAAAGAAAAGAAAAAACGGAGGTGACATTTCTGACTACAGATCCCTAACTTCTTGTGCAGATGACTCGGAGAAGCAGCGGTGCCCTGCAATGAAACGGTATAGCGTCACACCGGGTCACGTACCTCGTGCACCACGAGAGAACGGTTTACTCGCTAAAGTAGATAGGCCTCGTTTCCGGGGAGTACTTACGCAACAAAAGACGACGAGGTCGTTACGAAAACGCTTTCTGATGGAAGCGTTGTACACAAAAGTGGAACAAGAACTTAAGACCCCCAGGATTTCTCTGGCATTAATACGCGGCAATGACGTCATGCCGCTGCGGTGGCGCTGCTGTCGGCGCATCGGCAGACGTTTTAGGCGAATCTGCTGCTTGGTGCTGGCAAACGCCAACTTGTTTGTCAACAATGTGTAGGTCTGCCCATGATAGAATTCGGGTGTACGTCAAGAAAAGCTCAAGGTGCTCCTAACCTTTTCTTATGAGTTGTGAATGCGAAAGCATGCAAGCCGCTGAATTTCCAGGGGTCGGAGCGGGGAAGGGGGGGGGGCACAAGGAGGCAATTTATTTTCTCTATTTAATTCACTCCTTTTACACTTTTTTTTCCCCTTCTGTGTGTGCACAGAAATGCAAGCGTGGTGCCCGACAGAGGTTCTGAAACTCTACCCCCCCCCCCCCCCCCCCCCCCCGCCCAAATTCCTTTTTTTTTTTGCCAGGCGATTTATTATGGTGTCAGAAGACTACCTAATTAATATTTTTCTACAGCGTCACGTATATTTTTAACAAAGTCAAAAAACGCAACTGCTTGAAACCAAAACCGAAAGTGAACTCGGGAGGAAGAGGAAATATAGAGGTTGAGAGAGGTGGCGGAAGTCACGTGACCGCAATACTTCCCCCCCCCCAACAACGCATTTGCGGCTTTTTAGAAGCCACAAAAAATGGGTAACATATTTCTTTTCTATTTTTACGACTTTACGACCTACGACTTTTATTAAATTTGGTGGTTGTGTCTAAACCTTATAGCGGGTTCGTTTCACACGCACTGGCACCGTTCGAGTTCTCTCCCAGGATGCATCGCACTCGCAGAGTGTTGCACGGAGAACTGGACTCAAACGAACACGCCCATGCACCGAGTGCAGAATAGTGCAGAAGACTGATGCTGCCGCCATCTATGTTGTAGAAAAGTTACCAACCTCAAACCGAAACAATATCATCTGTTGGGCTAGTTGGTTACACATGATCAGAATTAGCGCAAACGACAAGAGAAGAGAAAGGTCTACTGCAGCACGTCATTGGAAAGCGGTCGCCCACCAGAGCTCGTCCTTAAAAATAATTGACCCAAATTTAACGTTCCAAGTTCCACGCGGTCTCAAGAGGCGACGGGAGGCAGTTCTTCATAGAATCCGCCTAAAAGTGTCTTACACAAACTACTACCTTCATCTCATCGGAAAGCTCGGATCACCCAACTGTCCCCTATGCGGAACCATTGAAGATATCAAACACATACTACTTGAATGCCCTAAGTATACTGATAATCGGCACCAGCTCTACAAAGACATTCATCAGATAGCTGGATCAGCCCTCACTCTTCAACATCTTCTCGGACCATGGGATGACGAAAGCTACGCCGCAAAGTCAACGAATGCCCTTCTAAAGTTCCTGTCAGCAACAGGCCTCGACAAAAGACTCTGACCTAAGATCGTAAAAGTTGCCCGTCTTTTTTTTTTTTATTTATGTACTGCGTGTGCGTGTGAGTGTGTGTGTGGGCCTGAGATGGAACGCCTTCTTTTCATACTTATCTCTTTTATTCCCTAACTCCCCTCCCCACTCAGAGTAGCCAGTCAGGAGATCAACTCCAGGCTAACATCTCTGACTTCCTTTCTCTACATCAAAAAAAAAAAAAATAACAATAAAAGGAAGAGGAAACCCATCAAAAAATATACGACCGCGCCCTAGGTTGTCTTGATAAAAGAAGAAGAAAAACGCCAAAACCGTGACTACCTTTTGTCGCTGTACTAAAGGAAGAAGATATAAGAAAAAATCTCAGAAAATAAGCCAGAACATGCAGATGGTGAACCCTTCGTCGGACCTAATGTGAAACACAAGTTAAAATTCTATCTTAATGTACACTACACACTTCTTGCGGCGTATGGATCATTACTGGTGGAGTTCAAGGTAGTGTAGTTCTTTTGGTGAAAGGGTCACCGAAGGGGCGCTGACGCAGGTGTTCCCGCGCGCGATGATGGTTTGCGCCTCGAAAAGTTCTCTAGCTCGTTTGTCGCCGTAACGCCTCAGCACTTTGGTGTTGTTCAACAAAGGCGAGCAGTGACAGTCTCGTACATGCACGGCGAGGTGTCCTGCTGGTGACGACTTTAGTGCAAGGGCATGTTCTCTAAGACGTTCATTAACACATCGTTCTCAAACCGAAACTATCGCCGTTCTGTTCGGAGTGATGGGTGAGAATGCGAGAGTGCAGTCGCTACCAACGTTTATGTACAAACGTTGGTCGCTGCAACTGCAACCTGCAGTTTATATTTGCGATGACTTCAAGCAGCTCGGCTGTCGTAGGGACAGTTACAGACGGCGTAAATTTCCACAACCAGCTGTCTACGAAGAAGCTGCACCCGCTTACACTGAAGAAAACTGATGATGGTGTCCGAGCAGAAGTGATCCGTTTGAGCATGGTATTATGCGTGAACCACCGAAAGGGTACGGCTTAAAACTAATCTGTTGGAATATCCAGCAAAACGTTTCGTGGGACTTTCGATTTCGATCGTCATTACAGGTGGATCAGATATTAGCCTTGGTGAGGGCGTCGAGAACGATAGTTTTCTCGAACAAAATACAACGGGGCAAGTTAGCTGACGTAGGTAAATGTTAAACATGATGACGTTGCCCAAGCCTCGGGTAAAGTCACTATGTTTAGCTTTCTCTGACGCTTATTGGGCAGTCACAGGTTTCTGCTGGGGAGTTTTGTCGACGAATGTTAAATTTTTCACCCGCACACAGATGGTGATAAACATATCTCGGGGGCCGCTGATGCGTTTGTTCTGAGAATTTCTTTACACACTGGTATATTTCAGCGTCTGTACGGCAACAGAGTGACTTAAACCTGCAAATAAAGCACGGTTTGTCAATTGCTTTCTTCATGAAATAGCAGACGCTCACAGTTCAAGCTCGCATTTGATTCCATTGCCCGGGGGACGCGATTTTCTATCAGAAAATCTACTTTTTTCCCTTTCGGTTCCGCGACACATCGTAGCAGACGAACTCTCGTCGTCTGCTCCTGCTCCTCGCCGGAGCGAGGCATGACGGGATTGCATTTTGGCGCACTCCCGATTTTCTCGGTGCAGCGAGTGCACGCACGCGTGGGGTGCCAGCGCCGAAGCGAACTCGGAGAGTGCAACCACTCGTGGAGTGCCGGCTGAAACGAACCCGCTCCACGCTGCGAGCGGGCACGCGTGGGCACGAGTGCCGTGAAACGAACTCGCTATTAGAAAACGGCCCGGGACAACGGAAAAGAGAGTGAGCGCGACACAAACCGGCCAGTTCTCGATCGGCGGTTTTCGGGCGAAAAGAAACCGAATTTCGAGCCGCAAATTCTGGGTAGTTTGGCTCTCATCTGTATTGTACAAGGAAAACCTTGGCGAGCATAAATATCCTATCAGTGTCCCTTTCAACATTTAATGAAGAATGCGTACAACGAAATTTCGGCGCTTATTTGGAGCTGTATCACATCAAACACACCAATCACTTCTTGAAAAAGACAAGAAAAGGAATTTTAAAACAAAATAAACGATCAGCAAAGGGCACCTGGTGGATGTCGCTAAAGCCTCGTTTGTAATGTCCGTGTAGGAACGTTGACAGGTGGTGACGATGCTCTCTGGTCACCACGAGACAAGAGGGGGAAGGATAACTGCCCTCTCATCGGGACTCTCCTTTGTATTAAAGGGGCGATGCAACAATTTTATGATTAAAAGATTTTGCATCTTGTCATTTTTACGTTGTTTATCATGTCCCAGAGGATCGAAAAAACACCTCCTTCATTAAAAATGTCACGATTCCGCTGCATAATCGCAAAGCAAAAGTCGAGCTTTTTCCCCACCTGCAACCCCAAGTGGTCGCCGAAGGAACTACGGCGAAAAGATTACGTGACCTCGCTCGGCTCTAAGCTGCAGCCTAACGCCCGCTAATGTCAGCGGAGAGAGGAAGAGGAAGCGTCCTCCGAGATAGCACACGGGAACCTACACGGCACTCCGAATGACGTCACTGGGAGTGCGACCAGGTGTGACCCTGAAGGCTGGGAGTGAGTTGAGGGGTGCCCGAAATGCCAATATTTATCTTTTTTTACGCCGCAACTAGGACACGCAGGCGAAATCGGATTTCTGTTCTTTACTTCAAAAGTGTCAGAGGTCAACTTCCACAAATTTTTGACCGAAGTCTGGAAATCGTTGCACCCCTCTTTAAAGTCACTGGATCCAGTGACTTGACTTTGTATGTCCCAGACGTCGCTATTGTCCTTCTAGAAGATTCCCGTCACTCAAAATTCGTACAAAAGCAGCTTTGCCGTTAGTTGCGGTGACCTCGCACGCGTTCGTGCAATCACTACTGCGTGATGCACGTTAAAAACCCCAGGTTAGCGGTTGTACTGCACTGGATAAATTTCTCATCTACAGCGAGAGACCAATCACCCGTTAAAGCGTACACATTTTTTTTTTTTTAAGTTGTGGTGGTTTTTGCTGCTGGCGTGCTTCGACCGCTTCGGCGGCTGAAATGGTTTGGACATCCTGTCGACGTCA